>CM059435.1:67074277-67321882 GCA_030390025.1 Squalus acanthias | reverse complement strand
GAGAGAGTGGAGAGTGGATTGAAGGGGGCAGGGAGAGGAAGGCGGGCAGGAGCTTGGGTGGGGGGGGGGGGGGGGAGGGGGGAAAGTCATGAACTCGGGGAGAGAACCTCAGGAACTTGCCGGGGGCGGGGGGGGGGTGCGGGGAGCATGGTGAGAACAGTGGGGGTGGGGGGAGGGAACAATGTGATCCAGGTATAAAGGAGGGGTGGGGATGAGTGCAAGAACGTGATCCAGATGTGAAGAAAGATTACGTTCTCTCGCCCTCTGTTAGGCCTGGATCACGTTCTTCCACCAACAGCTCCTTTACACCAGCACCACGTTCTCCCCCTCCTCTTCCCCCGCCCCGCACCCCCCACCACCCCCGCCAGACCGGTACGGACACGATGGGCCGAGATGGCCTCCTTCCATGCTGTAACTTTCTATGAAGAAGGCAGCTCACGACCAGCCTCTCAAGGGCAACTCGGGATGGGCAATAAATAATTGAATTTCAAAAATGAGCGCATATTCTGTTCAATGTTCCCTGTAAGCGGCCGGGCAGCACTCCAGGGAACCCACACAGCCGCTTGCTGGCTTTTCAATACAAAAACCAGTGTGATTATTTGCACGAACAGATTTGAGTCGCACTATATGGGGTTCAGAGCCTAAAGACCGCCCTGCCCCCCACTGGAGCCGCGCATGCGCACCTGTCACTCCAACCGCGCATGTGCCTACGTTTCCTGCAGGCCCAGCTCAAACCCTGGAGCCCGAGTCCATTTACAGGCTGTAGGCCCAGCTCGGGGGGCAGGGGCAGAAGGTCAGGAACTCAGGGTGGGTGTGGGGGAAAAAGAGAATGTCAAGAACTTCTTGGTGGGGGGAGAAGGTCCTAACCCAGGAGGGTGAGACTTGTCTGTTCTCTGAAAGCAGTCGTGTTAGCACCGTGAGCGCCATCTGGAGCCTGGCTGTCACAATAAATGGATCAATTTACACATTGCAAAGATCTTGATTACTCAGGCAGGCAGGATAAAATTACACATTCCAGACAAACTGTTGGGTGTGTCTTGTCCTCCAAGGGAACCAATCAGAAATCTGGCCTTGTCTTCCAAGGGGATCAATCAGAATTTTGGTGTTGTAAATACACACTGCCTTTAGAATTACACAGAATATACAACACAGAAGCAAGCCATTTAGCCAACTAGTACATGCTGCCGTTTATGCTCCACTCAAGCCTCCTCCCATCCTTCCTCATCTAACTATCAGCATAACCTTCTCCCTCATATGCTTATCTAGCTTCCCCTTAAATGCATCTATACTATCGCCTCAACCACTCCCTGTGGTAGTGAGTTCCACATTCTCACCACTCTGGTGAAAGAAGTTTCTTCTGAATTCCCTATTTGATTTCTTGGTGACTATCTTATATTGATGGCCTCTAGTTTTGCTCTTCCCCACAAGTGGAAACACTCTCTGCTTTCCTAACTGTGACTGCCCTTAAAAAAGTACTTTATTGCTTTAGGACTTTGATGATAAGGTGGTACGTAATACAAGCTCTTGCTTGCCTTCCTTTCAGGTTCCAACTAACTCCATACTCCCAATGGAGAATGGTCTGGCCAGTAGGACAACGGGGATCTGTATTAGACGCAAAGGAAGTATTTCACATGGGATGGAAACCACATGCCGGTGGTACATTCGGTTTGCTCCCTTCCCTTTCACAGAAGTTCCGCCTTGCTGCTTCCTTCTGATAAGGCCATTCTCACTCCACACTGTAGCAGACTGCTTTCGCAATTCAAATAAAGTTAATATCGTTTCTAGAAAAACAACAAACGGAGAGATTTCTTTTCCATATGTGGAAGCACGTGATGTGACGTGAAATCCCGCAGGACCAAGAGTCCTATCCTGTCCGTGCCATGTTTATATTCTATTATTGTCCAGTTTGCAGTTAGGTTTCTGTTAATTTCTTCACCCAGAGGGTGGTGAATCTTTGGAATTCTCTACCTCAGAGGGCTGTGGAGGCTCAGTCGTTGAGTATATTCAAGACAGAGATCGATAGATTTTTGGATATTAAGCAAATCAAGGGATATGGGGATAGTGCAGGAAAGTGGAGTTGAGGTCGAAGATCAGCCATGATCTCATTGAATGGCGGAGCAGGCTCGAGGGGCCAAATGGCCTACTCCTGCTCCTATTTCTTATGTTCTTATGGCTATCCAGTCTAGTTCCTGTAAAATAATTGCTTCCAGTTCCCCCAATTTATTTTCCACAGTCTGCATATTGCAATACGTGCATTTGAACCTAAAAAAAGAGATGCTGTCGTTTTCCATGATATTTTGGCCAGACTATCCACTACGCTTACTTCTCCTTTAAACACCACGTAGGAAGAGTTGGTAGGACATAATGAACAAGTACAGAATTTACAGTGGTTGGGGGGGGGGGGGGGGGCGGTGAAGAAGAGAAGAGACATGGCACAGG
This sequence comes from Squalus acanthias, assembly GCA_030390025.1. Taxonomy (NCBI): domain Eukaryota; kingdom Metazoa; phylum Chordata; class Chondrichthyes; order Squaliformes; family Squalidae; genus Squalus; species Squalus acanthias. The sequence continues at coordinate 67,319,443 of CM059435.1, read as the reverse complement.
CAACAAAAACAATCCATGAACACGCGTGTTCCTCTCATCCTCTTTCTCTTTTCCCCCTTCCCACCTCAACAGGTTGCACTTGTGCGTGTGGTATAAATATCTTCTGACCTACAAGAAGTTTAACCATCATATTTTCAAATCGAAAAAAGAGTGAAACAGACGAGCTTAAACTGCAGTTATTTCATTAAGCAGCCAGTGCTGACGGCAGGAGGGCAACTGGCTTGGAGCAGATGGCAGTTTGTGTGGAGCTAAATTAATATCAGGAGAGCGCTGAATTTATTAACCCAATAGCTGTGTCATTTTGTTCGTTAATTCCTCTAACATTTGGCTTGGTCACATCTCTAATCGGGCTCACAATGACGTCATCAGTGCCTGAACATTAACAAAAAAATCAAGCGTCACAAGTCCAAGTTGGACATAATTCTTTTGTGCTCACTGGGGCTGGGGTTTCAGTACGTTGTGGAGCTGTACTTGGAGCTGGTCTACTCGGTCACGGCCTTTGTCCCTTCCAACATGGCTCGCCTCGGCCAGCTGCCTGGGCAGCTAGGGGCGTACGACGGTCTGCACTGCCCAGGAGCTGATGGTGTGGCGCTCATTGCAATGGGCCAGGCAGGAAACTTCACCTGCAATGCGCTGGCAAATTGGGACATTTTCAATTTCAGCCACCCAGTGTCAGCATCAAGCTGCTCGCAAGCTCACTGCCAGGCAGAGGAAAGCTCCTACTGCCCAAAATAGCACTCGAGTATCGAACCTCAGCAGAGCAACCCCCCGACTGTACCCCGTGTGAACTTTTTGCCTTTGCCAAACTTGCCACTCATGGTTTTGAGCTGCATGCCCACTCGGTGGAAACGGCCCAAACTCGGCAGTACCACTACATCCAGCAGACAGAGGAGGCTGGCATCAGTCTGGGCTGGGTTTGAAGCCTGAGCCCGGAGATGAAAGACAATTGACTAAACCACCCAGTTACCCTGACCGATTGGTGGGGGGGGGGGGGGGGGGGGGGGGGAGGGGAAGTTCTCCCAATCGTCCACTATAACCTCAGTGAAAGTGCGCCACGGAAACCCTGGGAAAATGGTGTTCACAAGTTATGACGGACGAGCGGGTTAATTCTCAGTCACGCTCTTGATTTCGAAAAGGAATTGTGCTTTCTCCAGAGGTAATGGAAAGGGCGATGTGTCGTCAAACTAACAGAATTCAGCCCCACTGCAAAATTACAGCAAGCAAACCACATTACATTTCGAATTTACGAGCTAATTTAAAACAAAAGAAAACAAAAAGTAGATATCAATAAAAGTCAAACTCAAAGAATTAAAATATGCGCAAGGGGATAGACTGGGTGATGCCGTAGATTAGTACGATGGCCTTTCATCAGAGACCTCAACTCCAATCCAACCCAGACTGATGGATGAAAGGAGCATCTAGGCACCAGCTGAAGGGCCACAGCAACAACAGTCAAGGATGAGAAAAAAAAAAGAATCACTTGGGCCTTTGCAGCTCACTACTCTTTTCCTCTTGAATGCCTCCAACAAGCGAGAGTCTAACCACCGCCCCTTGACATTCAACGGCATTACCATCACCGAATCCCCCACTATCAACATCCTGGGGGTTACCATTGACCAGAGACTGAACTGGACCAGCCACATAAATACTGTGGCAACAAGTGCAGGTCAGGGGCTAGATATTCTGCGGCGAGTATCTCACCACCTGACTCCCACCTTTCCACCATCTGCAAGGCACAAGTAAGGAGTGTGATGGAATACTCTCCACTGGCCTGGATGAGTGCAGCTCCAACAACACTCAAGAAGCTCGACACCATCCAGGACAAAGCAGCCCACTGGATTGGCACCCCATCCACCACCTTAAACATTCACTCCCTCCACCACCGGCGTACCGTGGCTGCAGTGTGTACCATCTACAAGATGCACTGCAGCAACTCACCAAGGCTTCTTCAGCAGCACCTCCCAAACCCACGACCTCTAGAAGGACAAGGGCAGCAGGCGCATGGGAACACCACCACCTCCAAGTTCCCCTCCAAGTCACACACCAACCTGACTTGGAAATATATCAGCGATCCTTCATCGTCGCTGGGTCAAAATCCTGGAACTCCCTCCCTAACAGCGCTGTGGGAGTACCATCATCACACAGACTGCTGTAGTTCAAGGCGGTGGCTCACCACCACCTTCTCAAGGGCAACTAGGGATAGGCAATAAATGTTAGCCTTGCCAGGGACGCCCACATCCCATAAACGAATTTTAAAAAATGATTGCACTGTCTGACCTCACCGATAATTCAGAACATTACATCACCCTTTGATTAAAGACATTTTTTCTAATACTAATTTTAAATGTAAACTTTATTGTCCGACAGAGCTGACTTGCCTTGAACATTGTGGGTCAACCTTTTCTACATTACTCGAATTACGTGTGATACTTCATGCCCCTCAACGAGATCCCCATTAACCACTTTCATTCTAGGCTGTAGAGGCCGAGCTTCCCAACCTTTTGCCGATAGCTCCCTTTTACACCAAGTATCATTCCTGTTACTCTTTGCACTCTCTACAACTCCTTCTCCTTTTGAAATGCAATGCGTTACAAGGCTCCCTGAGAGAGAGACGCACACGTACACAACGCTTGTCCACAGATGCTGCACAACTTGTGTCAATGAATGAACACCAGGGTGGTCTTCTGAGAGTAGGGCAAAGGCATATTATTGGAGCCGTGCTCTGCGCAAAGCACACTGGATCTGACAGCAGATCTTGGTGCCGATGCAGATAACAGATGCCAAAAACTGTAAAATTAATACTTCCTTGCACCAAAATCTCAACCACCTGAGAAACACGAAAAGTTCATCAAAAATATATTTAAAGAATGATTAAAAATGAAAATTTCAATTTAAGGGTTGTAAATTAAACTTACTGAGAACCACACCAAGGGCTGGATTTTCTCAATGGGGAGCTTTTGGAGGCGGGACTCCCACCTGTCGGGTTTTAGTCCCGCCTCCATCGACTTGTGGCCAACCCACGCTATTTTCCCTTGATTGACCTTGTTAAGCCCGCCCAGCGGGCTTAGCAGGCCAATTAAGGGAAAGCCGGTTACAGGTGACCTCAGCGAGTGACGTTTCATTTGTCAAGGGCTTTTGACAGATGAAATGTCAGCGTTTGACGGCTCTGTGAAGCTGTCAAACACTGACAATCTGTCCTCTAACTTGAGTCCTTTCACTCAGGCTGAGTTAGAGAGCTCTCCTGAGCAGAAAGCTGCAGCTTTTGACAGCTCAGCGGCCATTCTGCTTTCTGTGCCGGTGAGCTGAGGGACTCCCGAGACCTGAAGGGAGGAAGCCTGCAGGAAGAATTAAAAGGTAAGTAAAACTTATTAAAACACTTTACACACACCTCACACACTTATCTCTCCACACTTGCACTCATCACTCACCTGCACACCGGACATCTCTGCCCCTAATCCCATTCCCGCCTCGGGGATGCGGCTCCCAGCGCAGGTCGGATACCCGCCTCCTGGGAAGATGGCATGGAGGCGGGTTTGGGGCGGGATGGGTACCCGCCCCCAGATTCTGCCATTTTCCCAGCAGTCCTGCCTCCTTACCCACCTCCTCAGGGCTGGCAAAATTTCCCCCATAGTATCTTCAATACCATAAGATGACACTTACAGTGAGGGCAGATGTTTAAGTCACCCAAGATAGACCCAACTGTCAACGCCATGGACGTTTGCCAATTAATTACCAAGCTTCCCACGAATAAGCAGCACAGTTCCTGAATTAGCATGGCAGCCAATTAGAAGATGTGGTTTCAGCCCGTTGATGGCAAAACCTTCAGCCATCACAGTCCAGCTCACTGCAATTCTCTCCCTAAAGCACTTGTCTACATCTTTCCCTTTGGACCACACCAACAGTCAAACACCATCTCTTGCTGAGTAGGCACTGAACAGGAGCTGGGCTAAAAGTTTGGGCAGGTGGGAGGAGTAAGCGAAGGGGGAAGGATCAGCAGCTCAAAATGTTGTTGTACAACAAGTGTCTTTGGGCGTTTTGTGTAATCCTGGTTTCCTTCGATTTACTTTGGGATCTGTGGATGTTTTGGCATGCAAGGCAACCTCATTCACACAACAAAAGTTCTAAAGGTTTTCTAAGTTTGCTCCTAGTGATCAGCCTTGGCATACGAGTTCAGAGAAATTAATCCAATTGGATTCGGGGCTCTGCACAAAAACCCCCTTCCTCGCTGAGATTGGAAAACCTGGCCTAGACCTCCAACCTCAACAATAACTAGCTCTGTGCAAGCACCAGCTGGCTTGTACCTCAGGATGCGACCACTGCAGAGACCAGTAGGGCAGCTTGCTGACACAATTCTGCAGATACTTAATGGATCTAGTGAGGGAGCCGCACCTCCTTTGGAAGATGACCCGGTAGGGTGTTATTTGAATAACCATTGTTACTTAAAAGTTGCCGTGCAGGTTACAATGGGTGCATAGGGGTGGGGCCAGAAATTCGGGTCTCCATGGGTGAGTACGCGCTGGGTACTCACCCGTAGACCCAACGAAAATGCCGGTTTCGCGCATGCACTGCACATGCACTGAAAACCGGAACTTCCGTTCCCCTGAAGGAAGGGGTTTAGAGGTCGAACGCGTGCGCCGGAGAGGCAGCGCGCACGCAGCGAACTTCGTTTTTTTTTTCAGGTTTCTCCGTGAGGGTAAGTACGGAGAAGCTGCGTGGGGAAAAAGGAGGCGCAAGGCCTGCTTTTAACAAGGTAAGTGGTGAATTAAGTACAATTTAAACATTTTTTCAACAGGTTTATCTTTTTTACATACTTTAAAGAAAGGTAAGTTTATTTTTAGCACTCTTAAAAAGTGTAATTAATTTTTTCAAAAATTTAAATTTTTGTTTCAAGTAGTTAATTTATGTAATTTATAGTTATTTTAAAAATGTGATTTTTTTAATTTTATTTATTTATTTGAAGTTTTACTGAGGTTTTGGGGCCGATCTCTATTCATAGATTTGACAAGTCTTCCTGTCAAAATCTATGAATGAAGATTCCCTGCTCCGATTGGCTCTCCATGGCCCACGTGATCCCAGGGGATGCTTTGAACTAACTGCGCCCCTGGGATACGCAAGTACTGCGCGCTGGCAGCTGCAGGAGGCCCAGGAGCCGAATTCCACGCGGGCCCGAAGCACAACGGCAGGCGCGGTATGTAAGTACGCGCGTGATTCTTGCACCCGCGGGAAGCCGGAGAGCCGAATTTCTGGCCCGTGGTTTCGGGGATTCATATCGTGTATCGAATGGTTTATTGACGCATGACTCTGGAGGCATTTTCATCGATGCGTGCGTAGTGAAAATCATATCAGGATCTGTTCTTTCAAATGATTTGTGGCTCCACATTAAGTTTAATTAAGGGACGCGCAATGAGCTTCTTCCTCACTGTTTAACCCAGAGGTAGAAAAATAACCATGCAACGAAATCCCAGTATTCAAGTCCATACAGTCTAAGTCAGAATCTTCTCCCTGCTCTTCATACAATGGCTTCTGCAGTGATAGGCTGGCAAAGTCGAGAGTGAAAAGCTAATTGTTGTTTAACTTGAATAATCCCATCAGACCACAAGGAGTGTGGTATAAATAACGGACATTTCAGAAAAGTTCTAGGAACTACAACATACAATGCAGTCAATGAACCACGGCAAAATATACCAAACCGATCGAGCTTAAATTTTATGGTTAAATATTATACAGTTCATGTATAAAAATTGTCTGCTTGTTATCAAGGACGGACAGGTAAGCTACGTACACATTAATTAAAATATCCCCCAATTTGTGCTTCAATGAATCACTCTCATGCTAGTTGGAACTATACGTTCAACCGAAAAGGCAGGTTTTCAGGAGGCTTTTAAAGGATACCAGGAAAGCAGCAAGAACAAACAATAACAGAAAATGCTGGAAACACTCAGCAGGTCAGGCAGCATTAGAGAGAGAAACAGAGAGTTAACGTTTCAGGTCGATGACCCTTCGTCAGAACAAACAATCTTCTCCAAACAAGGTTAAAGACACAGCGAGCTTTTCAACAACCAGACCCACATCACTCCCGACAGAAGGTTGCTGCCTCGACCACCATGAAGATGGTGTCAATTTCTCAAATTTTATGCTGGATTTTTTTATTTAATTTTTTAAGAGATGCAAATGGATAGGGACGGAGGAATGTACAGGGCTAGACAAGAGCATTACAATCCTTCTGTTGGGTCACAAGGTTCAAAAACACTATACCCTGCTCATACACTCTCACACATACCCCTCAATTCCTTCCTCTGTTAAATACCTCTCCAGTTCCCTCTAACCTGCTTGACATTATCCACTGGCTCGGTCTCACCGCTCACCATCTGTCCCATTCACCATCATCTGTGCAAATTGAATCTAAACTGAACTTCTTCGAAGCTTCAGTCCACACTTCCCTGTTGAAGACAAGATGTGATGACTTGTACATTTCTTTGCATGATCATAGACATAAAGGGTAGATGCAACCTAAGAACGGCCCCAGTATCTCCAGTTTCTTTGACGGGCAGTTTTTTGACCTGTACTTAGAAGGTGGCGAGATCAAAGTGTGCTTGGAGGCTGGGTGATCGTTCCTTGAACTGCCAGTGTGTGCACATCTATAAATCAGTGGAAGAGGACAACATTAATTTTCTCAAATGGCCGTACCATTAGGAGAGCTTTGTTCTTGGAAATAGACGTCAAAATCAAATAAAGCAGTTGCCCAGTAGACTGAAGCTCACCCCTTACCCACTGCAGTATCAGAAATGGTGAATATCTCAATTGCCCAACCAATAAAAATAAATCAGATTAACCGACAAATGGGATCGCTCCAACATCAAAGCAAATATCACCATTCCTCATTTACATAACCGGACAGGACCCGAACTCAGTGCAAATTGGGGCAAATTTACAGCTGATATCAAACTAGGTGAGGCTATGAAATTGCACAATGCAACTCAAAGGACAGAGTGAATTGGACAAACTAGATAAATGTGCAGCACAATTGCAGGTTAAATTGTGAAGTGCAGTACGTAGAAAGGAAAAGTGGGTCACACACAAACTGTAGCAGGGGCCATGCTCCCTATTCTTGTGAAGGTACAGTATCTTGCACTGGTTTCGAGGTGGCACAGTAAGTAATGCAGAAGGGAGCAGAAAGTTGCAACTGGACATTGATAGATTAAGTGAGTGGGCAAAATTGTGGCAGATGGAGTGCAATTTGGGTAAGTATGAGGTCATCCACTTTGGATATAAAAAGCTCTGCTTAGAACACATCTGGAGTGCTGTATTCAGTTCTGGGCACTGCACCTGAGGAAGGATATATTGGCCTTGGTGGGGGTGCAATAGATTCACCAGAATGATACCAGGGCTAAAAGGGTTAAATTGAGAACAGGTTGTGTAGACTAGGCTCGTATTCCTTTGAATATAGAAGGTTAAGGGGTGATCTAGTTGAGGTTTTTAAGATGATTAAAGGATTTGATAGGGTAGATAGAAACGATTTCCTCTGGGCTGGGGTGGGGGGGGGGGGGGGGTCCAGAACATAACCTAAGAAATAGGAACAGGAATAGGCCACTTGGCCCCTCGAGCCTTTCAATAAGATCATGGCTGATCTTGGGCTCAAAGCCACTTCCCCATAACCCTTCACTCTCTTATCTTGCAAAAATTTGTCTATCTCCACCTTAAATGTATTTAATGACCCAGCCTCCACAGCTCTCTGGGGCAGAGAATTCCACAGATTTACGACCCTCAGAAGAAATTCCTCCTCATCTCAGTTCTAAAAGGGTGACCCTTTATTCTAAAACAGTGCCCCCGCGTTCTAGATTTCCCCATGAGGGGAAACATCCTCTCTGCATCTACCTTGTCGAGCCCCCTCAATATCTTATGTTTCAATAAGATCACCTCTCATTCTTCTAAATTCCAATGAGTATAGGCCCAACCTGCTCAACCTTTCCTCATAAGTCAACCCCCTCATCTCTGGAATTAACCTAGTGAATCGTCTCTGAACTGCCTCCAATGCAAGTATATCTTCCTTAAATAAGGAGACCAAAACTGTACGCAGTACTCAAGGTGAGGTCTCACCAATACCCTGTACAGTTGTAGCAGAACTTCCCTGCTTTTATACTCCAACCCCTTTGAAATAAAGGCCAACAGTCCATTTGCCTTTTTGATTACTTGCTGTACCTGCATGCTAACTTTTTGTGTTTCATGCACAAGGACCCCCAGGTCCCTTTGAACTGTAGCATTTTGTAATCTCTTTCCATTTAAATAATAATTTGCTTTTTTATTTTTCCTGCCAAAGTGTATAACCTCACACTTTCCCACATTATACTCCATCTGCCAAATGTTTGCCCACTCACTTAGCCTGTCTATATCCCTTTGCAGTTTCTTTGAGTCCTCTGCACAACTTGCTTTCCCACCCATCTTTGTATCATCCGCAAACTTGGCTACATTACACTCGGTCCCTTCATCCAAGTCATTAATGTAGATTGTAAATAGTTGAGGCCCCAGCACCGATCCCTGTGGCACCCCACTAGTTACCGTTTGCCAACTGGAAATGACCCATTTATCCCAACCCTCTGCTTTCTGTTAGTTAGCCAATTCTCTATCCATGCTAATATATTACCCCCAATTCAGTGAGCTCTTATCTTATGCAGTAACCTTTTATGTGGCACCTTATCGAATGCCTTCTGGAAATCTAAATACACCACATCCACTGGTTCACCTTTGTCCACCCTGCTCGGTACCTCCTCAAAGAACTCCAGCAAGTTTGTTAAACATGATTTCCCTTTCATAAAACCATGCTGACTCTGCTTGACTGCATTATGATTTTCCAAATGCCCTGCTACTGCTTCCTTAATGAAGAACTCCAGCATTTTCCCAACAACAGATGTTAGGCTAACTGGTCTACAGTTTCCTGCTTTCTGTCTCCCTCCTTTCTTAAATAGGGGTGTTACATTTGCGGTTTTCCAATTCGCTGGGACCTCTCCAGAGTCCAGAGAATCTTGGTATATTGCAACCAATGCATCCACTATCTCTGCAGCCACTTCTTTTAAAGCCTGGGATGCAGGCCATCTGGTCCAGGGGACTTGTCATCTTTTAGTCCCATTATTTTACCAAGTACTATTTCCTTAGTGATAGTCTTTAGATCCCCTCTCCCTGTGGCCCCTTGATTATCCATTATTGGGATGTTGTTAGTGTCTTCTACCGTGAAGACAGATACAAAATATTTGTTCAGAGTCTCTGCCATTTCCCCATTATTAATTCCCCAGTCTCATTCTCTAAGGGACCAACGTTTACTTTAGCTACCCTCTTCCTTTTTATATACCTGTACAAGCTCTTATTATCTGTTTTAATGTTTCTTGCCAGTTTACTGTCATAATTCATCTTCTTTCGCTATTATTTTTTTTAGTCATCCTTTGCTGGTTTTTAAAAATTTCCCAACCCTCTGGTCTCCCACCAATCTTGGCAACATTGTATGCCTTCATTTTCAATTTGATACCATCCTTTACTTCCTTAGTTAGCCACGGATGGTGCTCCCTTCTCTTAAAATCTTTCTTTCTCACTGGAATATATTTTTGTTGAGTTATGAAATATATCCTTAAATGTCCACCACTGCATTTCAACTGTCTTACCCTTTAATTTATTTTTCCAGTCCACTTTAGCCAGTTCTGCCCTCATGCCATTGTAATGGCCTTTGTTTAAGATCAGGACACTGGTTTGAGATACAACTTTCTCACCCTCCAACTGAATTTGAAATTCAACCATGCTATAATCACTCTTTCCTAGAGGATCCTTTACTATGAGACAATTTATTAATTCTGTCTCATTACATAGTACCAGATCCAAGATAGCCTGCTCTCTGGTTGGTTCCATTACATACTGTTCTAGGGAAACCATCCCGGATGCACTCTATGAACTCCTCCTCAAGGCTACCATGGCCAATTTGATTTGTCCAATCAATATGGAGATTAAAATCACCCATGATTATTACCGTACCTTTTTTACAGGCCTCCATTATTTGTTGATTTATACTCTGTCCAACAGTATTGCTACTGTTCGGGGGCCTGTAGACTATGCCCACCACAGACTTTTTCCCTTTATTAATTTTTATCTCCACCCAAACCGAGTCTACATCTTGATCTCCTGAGCCAATATTACTTCTCACCACTGCACTGATCCCATCCTTTACCAACAAAGCCACCCCACCTCCCTTTCCTTTCTGTCTATCCTTCCGAATTGTCAAATATCCTGGACTATTCAGTTCCCAGCCCTGATCACCTTGCAACCACGTCTCTGTAATGGCGATCAGATCATATCCATTTGTATCTATTTGTGCCGTCAACTCATCTATCTTGTTACGAATGCTGCGTGCATTCAGATATAGAGCTATTAACTTTGTCTTTTTACCATTCCAGAACAAGGGGGCATAACCTCACAATTAGAGCTCGGCTGCTCAGGGGCGATGTCAGGAAGCACTTGTTCACACAAAGGGTAGTGGAAATCTGTCCCCCAAAATGATGTTCACTTCAAAAGTGCTTCATTGGCTGTAATAGGCTTTGGAATGCCCCGAGGTACCGAAAGCCGTTAAATAAATGCATGTTCTTTCATTCTAGATATCAGTGCTAAATTTGCCTTTTGTCAGTTTGAACTGGTGCTCTATTACCCCATCATCCAGATTTACCTTGAAACAGTACTCCAGATTTACACTTTTGAAGTATAAACATTTTTATTTTTTTAATTCAGAGAAACAAATGCCTATATTTTTGTGAAATCACTTTTTCCAGTATGGTTACATGGGACTTACAGAATACATTGGCACATGGGGGTTTCTGGTACTGTTAAGCACCCGCTGGGAACCACATACTTTCAGAGGCCAGGGTAACTTGGTGATGTCCTTCGGGTTTGGCTAGATCAGGGAGATTTCAAAGGTTCATCATTCAGACGAGATGTTAAACTGAGGGCCCACCTATCTGTTGATGTAGACATAAAAGATCCTATGGCACACTCTGAAGAGCAAAGCGGTGTTCTCCCCATGTCCTGGTCAACACTGATCCATCAACCAATCAACCAACATCACAAAATACAGATTAACTGGTCATATATTTAATTTGCTGTTTATGGGATCTTGCTGTGTGTAAATTATGTGCCACGTTTCCCCACATTATAACCGTGACTACACTTCACAAAGCACTTCATTGGCTGTGAAGCACTTTGGGACGTCCTGAGGTCATGAAAAGGTACTGTATAACCGCAACTTCTTTCTTTTCTTTCCTAGTTGGATAGAGTTGATCTTGCCGAGTTGGGTTATCGCCCTTTTTCAGGCTTTAGGGGCCAATAAAATGGCAGTGTTCGAAGTTGGTTTAGTATTACCTTCTTTGGTTGTGCAGTCCGGCCGTATGTATGGAGAGGTGGGGGGTGGGGCGAGAATAACTGGGATGTGAATTTCCTACAGCACAGAAAAAGGCCATTCAGCCCAACCGGGCTATGATTGCGTTCGTACTCCACACGAGCCTCTTCCCGCTCTCATTACCTCTCCCCACCCTGCGCCCATGTGCCTCTATTCCCATCACCCTCACTTATGCAAAGATTTCTGCCTGGTTTTGAAGCAGGGAACTTTCATTTCGGAAAGGCAACCCAAGGACTTTGCTTGGCGCTCTGGACAGCCTTGAGCACGTGACTGGAAGCCTGCTCAAACCAGTCATTCACTACCCTCCACGTTTGAGGAAACATCCTTATGCAGTATATCCAAGTTTGCTGATGATCCAAAGCTGGGTGGGAATGTAAGTTGTGAGGAGGATGCAAGGAGGCTTCAAGGGGATAGAGACAGGCTAAGTGAGCGGGCAAGAACATGGGAAATGGAATATAACGTGGAGAAATGTGAAGTTATCCACTTTGGTAGGAAAAATAGAAAAGCAGAGTATTTTTTAAATGGTGAGAGATTGGGAAATGTTGGTGTTCAGAGGGACCTGGGTGTCCTTGTACACGAATCACTGAAAGTTAACATGCAGGTACAGCAAGCAATTAGGAAAGCAAATGGTATGTTGACCTTTATTACAAGAGGATTTGAGTATAAGAGTAAAGGCGTCTTACTGCAATTATATCGGGCCCTGGTGAGACCACACCTGGAGTATTGTGTACTGTTTTGGTCTCCTTACCTAAGGAAGGATATACTTGCCATAGAGGGAGTGCAACAAAGGTTCACCAGACTGATTCCTGGGATGGGGGGATCGTCCTATGAGGAGAGATTGAGTAGACTAGGCCTATATTCTCTGGAGTTTAGAAGAATGAGAGGTGATCTCATTGAAACGTACAAAATTCTTACAGGGCTTGACAGGGTAGATGCAGGGAGGATGTTTCCCCTGGTTGGGTAGTCTAGAACCAGGGGTCACAGTCTCAGAATAAGGGGTTGGCCATTTAGGACTGAGATGAGGAGACATTTCTTCACTCAGATGGTGGTGAATCTTTGGAATTCTCTACCGCAGAGGGCTGTGGAGGCTCAGTCATTGAGTATATTCAAGACAGAGATCAATAGATTTTTGGATATTAAGGGAATCAAGGGATATCGAGATAGTGCAGGAAAGTGGAGTTGTGATAGAAGATCAGCCATGATCTTATTGAATGGCGGAGCAGGCTCGAGGGGCCAAATGGCCTACTCCTGCTCCTATTTCTTATGTTCTTATGTTCTTAAGCCCTACACTTCCCATCTCAGGAGGAGTTGCTTTCATGCATGGTACATCCATGGACCCAACAACTCAGGTACCATTAGTGTTGCCAACTCGAGTTGGTCATATTCCTGTGACGTTTCACCACATGACCTCCCGTCTCGAACCACCTCACCCAGTCAAACAGCCTCGTCGCCCCCCCATCGTCAATATTTTTTTTTATAACTAGAAAACCAAAGTGTTCAAAGAAAATGTAAGAACCACATACTTTTTACTGCCCCAATGCTTGTTCTCCCAGGTTGCTAGCAGCAGTGTCTGAGAGTTTAATCTTTAATTCCTAGAGACTCCAGGACAGGTCTGGAGGGTTGGCAACTCTAAGTGCCAAGTTGATGGAATGAACATCTGTACCTCTCCTTTGTAACCTGAAAATCCATTGCTAACCTGATCATCTTTCAGCTATCTTCTTAAACATTTACCTGACACAGCATTAACTGGGAGTCTGATCAACATCTCCACCCATGTACAAGAGGAAATATAATCTTCTAATCGCCTGCCTTGCTTGAGGTTCATGAATATTGTACTCGCATCACGCACTGCACACATCAGATATAACTGCCTGCTTACATTCACATTCTCAATTCACCTCAGCATTTAGAAACAGATTATGCTTCCTCTCAATTTTCAATGAAAAGACACTCCTAATTATTTGCAAATGTTGAAGATGATGGGCCTGGTGCCACTCCTGTCCTATTGATGTTTAATTTAAATGAAATACTGTGCGTGCGTGTATGTTTTACATTTAAGCAATAATCCATGACAGTGGTTAGATTACTGATGGAACCACTAATGGCTAAATCACGTCAAGTTCTTCGAGTTGCATTAAGCCTGGGAAACAGTCTGCTGGTAACCATCACCTCATTCAACAGGAAGATTTCCACCCTCCTAGTCCCATTCAGGAGTCTCAGTAGCTCGACAATGTCCCTGTTCAGTCTTGTTTTCCTAAGAAGAAAACTAACTCCTAGGTCCAGCCTCCCCCTCTCACCCAAGATCCCAAATAATTCTCATTGCACCTACCTACTGCCCCAATAATATTTCATAGGCACAGTGACCGCAGCTGGTTGCAGTACCAAACCTGGAGTCTCACCAATGCTGTGTGAAGTGTTGGGGGAGGCGGGTCACCTCCTTACTCTGTGCATCCCCACCAATCGATTCGCTTTGAAAACTCCTACCACGAAAGGTGACAAAAAAAAATCAATGTTTGATCAGCTTCCACACTCGAGGATTCCTCCTGCTTTGCTCCCTCTTTCTATATCACTACTAGATCTCCCACTGCCAGTCAAAGGTTGTTTGGGAACAGTGACGTAATGCAAAATAATTTTTCCAGAGACGCTGACTGATTAGCACGGGTGATGCGCCCGAGATCTAGCAGGACTGGGATAGGTGGGAGATTCTACTGCCATTTAGACAGGTCCTGGGACTGCTTGGAGGGGTATCCTGGGACCCAAGGGCACAGGGGAGGAAAGTTCTCCTGATGCTGGAGCACTGGAGCGATGTTTAAATCAGGAGCACAGGGAATACAGTCCAGGGGTTTGTGAGCACAGAGAGGGGTCATGGGACCTAGGAGCAGGGGCTGGGGAGGGAGGAGGCAGATCTTGAGGTCCAACAGGGGGGGGAAGGACAGTAAGCAGGGTCCAACACCTTTGCGAGAGAAGGCACCAAGAGAAGGTGGCCCAAATTTCCGGACTCAACCTGGAGTTCAACAATTTCAGATCTTAACCACTGCTCCCATTTTTCGGACAGCAGGCGCTGGTAATGATTCTGCTGTTCATTTAATCTCTCCTGCTTTCCACCCTATCACAACCTTCCCTTTTGTTCTTTCCTCCTCTCTCCTCTTTCCCTGTCTCTGTACTTGCTTCAAACCGGATACATTTGTAACATTTTCCAGTTTTGACAAAAGAATCACTGACCTGAAACGTTAACACTGTTTCTCTCTCCACAGATGCTGCCTGGCCTGCTGAGTATTTCCAGCATTTTCTGTTCATAGATCACTAAAAACCAAATTACTGGGTCATTGTTTCATTGCTGTTTGTGGGATCTTGCTGTACACAAATTGGCTGTCCCGTTTTCCGACTTTACACCGGTGACTACACTTCAAAAAGTACTTCATTGGCTGTAAAGCGCTTTGGGACGTCCTGAGGTGCTACATAAATGCATGTTCTTTCTTTCAGTAAAGGCATTAAAATACAAAAAAGGCTATTCAAATCGATACATTTGAAATAGGTATTTTTTGAATTTATTTTGTTTAAACCTTTAATTTGGAAATTAAAAATTCGGTTCCTGAGGGAATAAAATTGCACTTGAAAAGTTTCAGAATAACATTGACAAATCTGCTCCCGACTGCCACCTGGTGGCCAGAGCATGAAACTAGAGTGTTACAGCAAATGGGGAAATCCTATCAAAAATACATCAGGGACATCAAATGTGGCACAATTAACATTAAAAAACCTGTAGCCATGGACATAGGACTTTTGAATGGAAAGATGACAACATACCATTTTTAATAATATAGCTACTGGCATTGGGGGAGACTGTGCTCTTTGAGCCTTTATTTCCAATTATAATTAATTACAAACGGGACTTGCTGATGCTTCCATCCAAGTGAGCTCTAAACAGAAGCACTGCAATTGTTGGTGACACTGAAATTACTGGAGCACAAGAAGCTTATTCGTTTAATTATTTTTCAATCTGTATCGCAGATTTCAACATGGAGAGATATTTTTGGACAGCGAGCTAATTTGCGTGTAGTATATTTCTTAGTTTAAAGTGTTATTTTGCTATAGATTGATGCAATATGTAGATATACAAGCAATATTTTAAGCAACACACTCAAGTTGCAATGCTCAATAAATCAAAGATTCAGAAGTGAAAAAAAGACTTGCATTTCTATCGCAACTTTCACAACCTCAGGACGTCCCAAAGCGCTTTACAGCCAATGAATAACTTTTTGGAGTGTAGTCACTGTTGTAATGTAGGAAACGCGGCAGCCGATTTCCACACAGCAAGCTCCCACAAACAGCAATGAGATAAATGACCAAATCATCTGTTTTTAGTGATGTTGGTTGAGGGATAAATATTGGGCAGGACACCAGGAGAACTCCCCTGCTCTTTTTTGAGAAGTGCGATGGGATCTTTTATGTCCACCTGAGAGAGCAGACAGGGCCTCGGTTTAATGTCTCAACTGAAAGACGGCACCTCCGACAGTGAAGCACTCCCTCAGCACTGCACTGGAGTGTCAGCCTGGATTTTGTGCTCAAGTCTCTGGAGTGGGGCTTGAACCCACGACCTTCTCAGAGAGTGCCACGGCTGACATTCTAAAAGGTTAGTGCTCGGAATTTTTATTTCTTCGAACACACTCAGCCACCATAAACCTGCACAAATTACTGTAAATCAGATAAAAGAGACATAAAACAACAGTTCCTCCCTCCCTTCCAACCCAACTATCTTTCCTTCTCTACAGAAGGCAGCGATCCCTTGCTGGGGTTTGGCCCCCCAAGTATCAGTCCACCTCCGGGCCTCACTGAAGGTGAGCCGAGATGTCGAGTGCCCATTGGGTTATTCCAACACAAGGGAGGTCACAGGAAAGACCAATCTTGCCCACACCCAATGCTCACACTTCTGCAAGGGGAACTATGGATGACTTTCCCCTTCCTAGCCCAAGCCAGTTGTAGCACCTCCGACATCTCAACTGATAGCAGCTAACTCAGTAGAGTAGGAGATGGAGCCTGAAACCTTCCTGCTTCACACAGCTCAGCTGGCCATCTCCACTGAACCATCAAACTTTCTTTTTTGAAATTAAATGGTCAACAATGGCATGGCATTTGAGCCATATAGGCTGGGAAAGTTGCTGCTTTCATGCCTGGCCTGTGCTGAAGTAGTCAAGTGCAGCCCAGGTTGGCAGCATCTGTGATCTGCATAAGTAGAAGGGTCCTTGGGAGCACTGCGCCACGGAATTCTTCCCTTTCTCGTTTGCTCTCCAGTATTCCCTCCATCTCACCGAAAGGTGCCAACTCTTGGTTGGAGTAAGTGCCAAAAGCCATGTGGTCCTCTACTTCGTCCATAATTGGCCATTCTTCGTGTGAGCCTTTACAAGGGGGCATTGGAAGGATAGTCAATGGTGGCTGCCATTTTTTTAAAAATAATTCATTCTCGGGATATAAGCTTTACTAGCAAAGCTGGCATTTATTGCCCGTCCTGAATTGCCCTTGAGAAGGTGATAGTGAGTCTTCTTCTTGAACCGCTGCAGTCCGTGTGCTGAGGGTGCTCCCACAGTAGAGTTCAAGGATTTTGACCCCAGTGATGATAAAGGACACACCAGCCCCAATCTTACCCTTAACCACTCACATATATGCACTTGCTAGCCGAGGGCGATTGCATAGAATCAGGGGCAGGAAGCTCAACTTTTTCCATTCCCTTTACAAGCGGCACAGAGGGGAATGGTAGCCCCTCAGCTGTTGCCCTGACAGAGCAGCTGTGTGAGCAAATGCTGGGCACGTATAGGATCTGGGGCCTGACCTGTGTCGAATGGAGCAAAGAGATGGCTGCAATATCGCAGAGACACACATTGATGTCGCAGTGCCAATATGAACTGCAACAAGACCCAAATTGGAACTTTGCACCACTTGTACAACCCCCCCCCCCCCCCACTGATTGGCTCACTGAGCGAGCGTTGAGTTCACATAAATCAGCTGCAGCACCGGGCACCATGTTTTTACCCAGGCAGCCACCAGTGGAAGTGGCCTCTGGTCACACTCTGAACTGGTATTTAATTACACAATGTCGCACTTAGCTCAGGGTGCATCAAGTTCATTGATGGACTATGCACGGACAATATACAACTGCAACAATGCACCTGAAACATGCGCTTCTTCTGTTGGGCAGTACCAGCTTGGCCCAGTTGGCAGCACTCCCACTCCTTGGCCTGGAGGTTGTGAGTTGGTCACATTTTGAAAAAAAAAAATGCGACTTGCGCCGACGTTCAAGTGCAGTACTGCGGGAGTGCTGCATTGTCATGGGTGCCAGGCTTTCACCGAGATAACTAAACCAGGAACCTGTCTGCCTCTTCAGGGAGTCCCATGCAACCCACCAACTTCCTCTTTACGGTTGCAATATCTGTTAGGAACATAGGAACAGGAGTAGGCCATTCAGCACCTCGAGCTTGCTCCACTATTTAAATAGATCATGGCTGATCTAAACCTCAACTCCATTTACCCGCCTTTGCTCCATAGCTCTTAATACGCTTACCTAACAAAAATGTATCGATCTCAGTCTTCTTTTCGATGCTATTTTGGGGCTCTCTCATCTTCCGGTTCTGACTAAAAAAGTTCATGCCTGAAATGCTAACCTGCCTTTCTTTCAGATGCTAATGGACCTGGTGTGTATCTCCAGCCCTTTCTCTTTAGTTGGACCTTGCCCGCGATAAATTTTGTCAGCTCATGTTCACATTAGTGAAAGACATTCAATGCTGGACGAGAGTGGAGTGGCGATCTGAAGCAGCGGAACATAAAAGAAAAGCTGCAAATACAGTTCAAATGGAGACTGGATTAAATGGAGTGAGGTCTTTGTTTTCAAGAGGCTGGTAATGATAGGGTCCCTGCTGTGGCTTGGCTGTAGGCTAGCTAGAGGGCAGCCATTTTAAGCTGATTGCAAACGACCTGCTAATAGAGGAGGAGGCAGCGTAGATAAAAAAAAATCCTGTTGCAAGAGCACACCCAACTGCATAATACAAGGAACCGTGCCAAGCAGACACTGCTCAGTTTCCCAGTTAACAGACTGGTCAGATCGTTTCACTGACGGTCTTGTGATTTACGAGATACAGGAGTGACCGATTTGGCAGAGCTTCAGTGCGAGAGCGAGCTCAAATATCTCGCTATTTGCTACCTCGACGCCAAAGTAAAGGCTGCAGCCAGTGTAAGGAGGAGCGCTTCCGACACACTGCATCACTGAAGCTGCCACCACCACCAAAGTCCTTGAAATGCCCTTAAACTGCAGATGTAATTAGTATAAAAAAAAAGGTGCTGCTGATCACATTAAGCGCGCACCATACACAGCACCATAGGGGCATTAGTTATGTGTTGCTGAATACTAAACCTCTGCACAGTTCCAGCCAGTCCCAGAATTATTTGAACATTAAAGCATGATAAAATTAATCTGCAATGAATAGGCAGGCAAGCAATACGTAACTGCAGGTAGGAAATATGACCTGAATAATGTTTAAAGCTTCTGCAAGCCCGGAGAGGACAAGATTAATTAATTTTGCGACGCAACATATTTATTTTGAAGGCTTTTGGATGGATTTATTTTCTCCCTTCCCCCACAATTTTTAGCCCTCTCTCTTCTTTCGACGGCACCGACTCTTGCTGCAGTACAGTTCCACACAGAGCCACAGCCCCTCTCCCCACCCACCACGTACCTCGGTCATTCTTCACGTGGCAGTCAGCAGCAGGCTATTTGACCGTCAGAACATCGCAACCGAGTCCAATCTTGTCCTCAGCCAAAATCCAGTATGGGATCTTTCTGGCAGTGGATGGCAAACAACGGGGAAAAAAAGGAACCCTTCCCGAGCCCAGCGATGCTGAGGCAAATTCAAGCATCTATACTACTGCACTGGGCAAGATCAGCTAACTTGGCACAGGCCAGGGATTGAACTTAGGATCTTCAGGTCAGTATGACTCCATACCACATCAGGAAGCGTATTTAAGAACAATTTGCATTTATGTGGCACATTATCAAATGTTTCAACAATATCCCAAACTGCTTCAAAGCCAATTAATGAATTTTGAAGCGCGGACATGTCATTGTTGCGGACAACAATATCATAAATCCAGCAATGGGATTAAATGGGAGGCAGTTCAGAGAAGGCTCACGAGGTTAATTCCAGAGATGAAGGGGTTCTCTTATGAGGAAAGGTTGAGCCTATACTCATTGGAGTTTAGAAGAATGAGAGGTGATCTTATTGAAACATAAGATTCTGAAGGGGCTTGACAGGGTAGATGCAGGGAGGATGTTTCCCCTCGTGGGGGAATCTAGAACTAGGGGCATAGTTTCAGAATGAGGGGTCGCCCATTTAAAACGGAGTTGAGAAGGAATTTCTTCTCTCAGAGGGTCGTGAATCTTTGGAATTCTCTACCCTAGAAAGCTGTGGAGGCTGAGTCATTGAATATATTCACGGCGGAGATAGACATATTTTTGATAAACAGGGGAATCAATGGTTATGGGGAGAGAGCGGGAAAGTGGAGTTGAGGCCAAGATCGGATCAGCCATGATCTTATTGAATGGCGGAGCAGGCTCGAGGGGCCGAATGGCCTACTCCTGGCTCCTATTTCTTATGTTATGTTCTTATGTAAATGACCAATCAATCTATTTTTGTGGCATCAGTTGAGAGAAGAACCTTGGCCAGGACACCAGGAGAATGCCCTGCCCTGCCCCTCTTCAAATAGGACCACAACATCTTAAACATCCACCTGTACAGGGCCTCAGTTTAGCATTTCATCTGAAAGACAACACCTCGGACAATGTACTCCCTCTATCAGCCTGGATTGTGTGTTCAAGTCCTGGAGTAGGACGTTGAGAGTTAGACTTGTCTCAACCCTTGTTATTCATGCTCACTGCCAAGATGCTTCTTCTTCAAACAGACCTGCACCCATGAACCAAAACTTAACCTTATGCGTGAAATGACTGGAAACTGCACCATTCAGGGTTAACGATTCCTCCTTGTGCCACTGGAGCAATCACTGGAAATAGTACCACCCACTGTATGCGCCAGACCCCTCTACTAGGTGATAAAAAAAAAACAGACCATACGTCACAATCGGATCAATTATACTTGTAGTTCAGGCTAAAATTACTAGAGCCATTTATTGCAGGATGTAAATTTATACCTGGTTGACAAAAATCAAAATACCGCACTTAACTCACCTCCTTAAAAATAAAAAAATAAAAACTGTCCCCTGAAATCAAAATAAAATGTGATTCAGAATTCTGGAATCCGTTTTCAGAGTCCTTTAACTGGATCCCGAATTAACGTCAACATGGGTGCGTTGGCTCCAAGGAGTTCTACCTGACCACTGAAATAATTTCAGTTCAACTATAAACAGACAGTATAGCAAAAGGCTGCAGTAAATATACCTGTTCCAGGCAGCTTCTTACACTTACAATCAAAACCAGACTTTTGATTTCGATAATTATAGGTGATTTAGAGTAAAACCCAAATTTCGCTTAACAGCTCAGTGGTTGCTATTAATTATTTCTGTCACATAGGTGGAAGTAAAATGGAAAATGACAATGATTTAACTCATTTTATATGGTTGCCTGATCCGATATCTTGGCATAAGCCACATTCAGCAAAAGTTATTAAAACAGAAATAAAGATAAACCGTATTAAGTCCTACACAATAATACTTAGATTTTCTTTAGTTCACCTTCAATTATACCCCTTTTTATATTTTACAGGTGTAATCCTTTTGAACATTTTTTTTACATATTTTTTTTCCAAATTCCTCCCCTTCCTTTCGCTGCTGGGTTTTTTGCAGTACATTTTCTTCTTTACCTCCATTTTAATTTCTCGGTTCTTCCATTTTGGAGACAGCCTGTACCCGTAATATTTATTTCCCTTCAGTATACATTGATCTTTCCACATTTAATATTAAATTAGCCAACTATTTAAATAATAAATAATTATGAAGCTGCTGTTGAATTTAATAACTAACTTTTAATTAATTACTGACTGGGTTTATTACGTGATTAACATGTCAATTTTGAGTTGAGTTACTAGCTATTTACAGCACTGACTGGTTTTTAAAAAATTGCTGAGATGACTATTAATTTAAGGAACGCTTTTTTGTAAGTACGTTACATGTCAATGAGCTGTTGACAGCAATTAATAAAGAATGTAATAATTGGCCAGTTTTATTAATTAGACGCATTTCTACCAACCCAAGCAGTGCCTGGCTTCTGTTCTCGGCCTGCTGAACCCCATCCATTGGTTCAACCTGCTGCCTCTATTCCAAATTAATTGCAGCTGGCTTCTCTCTGGTTAACCACTGCTCAAACTCCAAGTACCATACACTTTCTGCTTCCCACCACCCCCATCTGCCAGTCTCTATGACTGGTACCATCTCCAACTCCTGCATCCAATTCATGTAGGCCTGCTCCAAAATTGGCCTAGTTTCCCCCCCCACCCCTGCCCCCTACCCCCCAGGAGATTTTACCTGGCAACTCCTCAAAATATTCATGGGAAACTGTTCCATGGACCATATGTTTAGCACCTTGCGATTCAGCCTCGTATATCTGTTCAACCCACAGGAACTCAAGACAAGGACAAAGGAAATCTTAGCGTAAACAGCAGTCACATCTCCAATTTAAAAATCCCCAAACCGTTGCCAAGCTACACTTTCATATGAAGAGAAATAATCACATAGAACTGCATCAAATTTTACAGCACAGAAACAGGCCATTCGGCCCAGCAGGTCTATGCCAAGGTTTATGCTCCACACGAGCCTCTTCTTACCTTCCTGCATCTCACCCCATCAACATAACTTTCTATTCCTTTCTCTCTCATGTACTTATCTAGCTTCCCCTTAAATGCAAGTATGTTATTCACCTCAACCACTCCCATGTGGTAGCAAATTCCACTTTCAAGTTTCTCCTGAATTCCTTCCTGAATTTATTAGTATTTATGGCCCACAGTTTTGGACTCCCCATAAGTGGAAATATCTTCTCTGCATCTACTCTATCAAACCCCTTCATAAATGTAAAGATCTCGATCAGGTCCCCTCTCAGTCTTCTCTTTTCTAGAGAAAAGAGCCCCAGCCTGTTCAGTCTTTCCTGATGGTTGTACCATCTCAGTTCTGGTATGATCCATGTAAATCTTTTTTGCATTTTCTCCAGTGCCTCTATCCTTTTTTGCAATACGAAGACCAGAACTGTGCACAGTACTCGAAGTGTGGTCTAACCAAAATACAGCAATCACTTGCGCAGGTCTTCAGTCCTCAATCTTCTGACTCAGAGGAGTGAGTGTTACCAAAGCCATGCTTATAAACAGTATACTTAGCACACTACACCTCTGAGGGAACTCATTTATGGTTTTCCGCTATGCCACAATCAGATCAATTATACTGTTTGTATCAAAACCTCCTTAGCATGAGCCTCTTGCACCAAGGCCACATATCGAGCTTCTGAAAAAAGATGTCCATGGCACAGAAAGCTTACAAAGCCACTGAGGGAGGAAAGCGGCATTTAAACTATCCGACAGAAAATTGCTCAAGAGGTTCTGCCTGGTTTCCTTCACACAACCACACACAGAGTTCAGTAGGGAAGCAATGACATGTACAAGTCAACTGAGAACATACGATCGCAACAATCCAGATCAAAAAGAGATGCAACATCTTCAATTCAAAATTGTAGTTTTAGGTGGAAAAAAATGATTTGGTTTAACACTTAAAAAACAAAATCTTTAGTCTTCATTAATAACCTCGCTATTTAGCTGAGTGCATACATCTGAGGGGGAATTTTCAGCAACAAAGGGAGACAAAGCAATGAAAGAATCTCGGAGAACTGACCTTAAGGCAATTAAAATAGCTAACATAGTGCAGAAAAGGTCAATCCTGTACCCGACTTGAAATGATACCATAGCAACAGGACAACTCAAGGAGGCACATACACAAGGTAAATTTAGAACTGATGTCAGCAAGTTCTTCTTCATATAAAAGAGTGATCACCACCTGAATGGTCACCTGGACAGAGCATTGGATGAAAAACCCTCGACTCTTGAGAAACAACTGGACACTGTGATGGAGAGGATGGAGGAACAGTCTAGGATTCCCCGTACTCCCAACAGTCAGCTCCACTCGAAAGGTGCATGGGTCAGAGTTGCCTATGCCAATCTCCATTCCACGCTCCCTTTGGGCGTGGCTCCCCATGAGCATGGCTTCCTGCTGGAGCACACAATGGGTGAATTTACTACAATAGGCTTTTTTCTGGATGAATGACCAGATCCAAGTAGCCTTTCTCATCTGAATCTATATTGTGACAGAGGGACAAATCAAGATCTAGTCAAAATGTTTGGACTTCAATTTTAAGCTCTACTCCCTACCGGAATGCCCCGGAGTACTCTATTGTTGTTCAATGACATAAACAGCTCGCTTCTAACAGAGCACCATGCAAGGAGGAGGAAAGGCTACGACAAACTTGTACGTAGGATAGAGGATGGGAAACAAGGATAAGTTTACTCCATGACTTGAGACAAGGCAAGACCTTGGACAGTGATGTTGTCACTGCAAAACTGTCAACTTACCACAAGTAACACTAAAGTTGCTACCTCAGTGTGAAAATTCTCATGCTACATTCCACTAAGGGACAAAATTATAACTTTTTTTTTTAAAGCAGTATAAATTTTTCACACTTGTCTGCCCTTGAACAAACCAAGAATATGCAATTTCACAGTCTTATTTTGTACAGAAGGAGTCCAGAAATAGTCACCAATCCGGCTGCCGAGGGTTTGTATATTCTAGGCTGAGATCAGTAGATTTTTGGACTCGAGGGGAATCAAGGGATATGGCGATCAGCAGGAAAGTGGAGTCAAGGTCGAAGATCAGCCATCAGGCTCGAGGGCCCGTATGGCCTACTCCTGCTCCCAATTCTTATGTTACTCATCTGAAATATTACATCATTAAATATGGTGAATTATGGACATAAAAATGGGCATTAATGCAAAACAAGAGCAGACCGCCAAGTTTGCAATGTGGATGCAGAGAGGTACTGAGCCAGCACCAGCTAATATACACATCACTGCTTAGAACAGTGTTCCACAATAGACTAGCCATAGGCGAGACCAAGTCAACACCATTTTAACCACATGCACTGCTTAAAAAAAAAGTATTCTAAAGTGCTTTAGAGGGAAATAAGCAACAGATGTTGAGCCTTAATGGGAAATTTAGAATAGGTGAACAAAAGCTTGGTCCAAAGGGTGGGTTTTAAAGAAGGCTTTTGAAGGTGGATAGAGAAGTAGAGAGTTTAGGAATGAGTTTCAGCGTCGAGCCGAGCCGGCTGAAGTCTCTGCCACCAATGGTGGGGTGAATGGTTGGAGTGAAGACATAGATAGACAAATGGCAGAAACAAAGGGCTGGGGAGACTGGAGCAAGTTGCAGAGTTAGGCAGGGCGAGGCCACTGACCTGAATCTGAAGGTTAGAATGAGGATTTTACATTCAATGCACTGGCAAGGAGGGCAGTGCAAGTCAGTGAGGAGAGCAGAGACAAGCGGAACAGGCACGCGCAGCAGAATTTTGGTCGAGTTGGAGTTTACGGACAGCAGGAGTTCGGAGAACAGCAAGGAGAAATCACAGCAGGAGATCGGGAGAGCCCCTGCAGAAATTTCATCCCAAAGAGATATAAAAAAATCTTTACACAGATGGTGGTTTGAATGTAGAATTATTTATCACAAGCTGTTGTTGAAGCACAGTCCATAAATTATTTTAAAAGGGAATTAGTTACTTGTAAAAGAGGGAATGTTAAAGGGTATGGGGAGCGAGCAGGAGGTGGTCATATGGAGAGAAACATCCGCACATACTTAAAGGACCAAGTCACCTGTTTCAGGGCTCTCCTCGCTGGCCTCCCTCTACTGGCCCACTGTCCCCAAGTGTCTTTAAATTTAAAGTCATGTTAAAATCCCTCCATGGCCTTGTTCACACTAACTCTGCAACCTCCTCCAGACTCACTTTCCCTCCTGCATCCTTCGTTCTTCTGACTCCAGTATCCTGCGTATCCCCTCCTTCATTGATCCCTCGGTGGCAAAGTTTTCAGCTATGTAAACCCTGCTCTCTGGAACTCCCTTGCCAAGTCTTCTGCCACCTCTCCTAAACTCTCTCCCTTGAAGCGGCATTTCTGTTCCTCTTACTACTACTCTGTGAAGTGCCTCAAAATCTTCGGTGCATTCAAGGAACAATGTATAAATGCAAGTCATTCTTTCTACAGGCCCTGTTAGCAGCATCAGTGGGCGAGACTTGAGAATGGACAAAAACGGCAAACTGTTCAAGCTAAGGTTAGAGAGCACACTGGCACACACTAGGAGAAGCTCGGATTGCATACTTGTAAACCTTTTAAATCGGGGATTGCGAGGGCAAAAGTCCAGTCAATAAAAGGATCAATTGTCAAGCCTTTCGTTTCAGGGGAGCTCCACCAGGTTAAAATCATGCGAGCTGGACTACCAGACTCAACCATTTGAGCCCACTTCAATAACGCATTCCCATACTGTTTTCACAACCCCTTCCCCGCGACTGTACCAATGAATCACTGGCCCACTGCCCCACTTCGTATCTCCCTCCAGGATGTCCCCTTCCTCACAGGAAGACCCTCAGCGTGAATGAATCCTGGCCCTGGCAGATACCTGGCTTACGGCTGTCATTTCTCCATCATAGAAGTCGCACGGCCTGGTGACTATCACTTGCCCTGCCTAAATAGTTGCTGATGTGGGGTAGGTCTTACCGCCAAGTGGCACTGTAGCATCTTTCTTCCTCCCCCCATTCCTCTGGTACCCACTTTCTTCCAGTAAATCACCCTTTTCCATCCCTCTCATCTCTGTTACACTCCTCGTCGGGTACCATCCTCCCAAGCCTATGCTGACTTCTTCACCGAGCTCTTCTCTCCCTTTAGCCAATGCACTGAGCAACTTATGCTTGGTGATTTCGACTTATATCTAAACTCCCCTTGGCCCTTCTTCTCTGACTTCTCAACCTTCCTGTTCTCACTTCATTTCACCCTTTCATGAAAACTTTCCCACCCTCACTCATGGCCAGTCCCTCAAAACTTCTGCACACTCAAGATCTCAAGTGTCAGCCTTGGCTCAGTGGCAGCACACTCGCCTCGTTAGAAGATCGTGGGCTTAAGATCGACTCCAGAGACTTGAGCATGTAATCCAAGGTGACATTTTAGTGCAGTACTGAGGGAGCGCTGCACTGTCAGAGGTGCCATCTTTCGGATGAGACGTTAAAACGAGTCCCCGTCTGCCCTCGCAGGTGGACATAAAAGATCCCATGGCACTATTCGAAGAGGAGCAGGAGAATTATCCCCAGTGACCAGGCCATATTTATCCCTCCCTCAACCAACATCACTAACCCAGATTAACTGGTCATTATCTCATTGCTGTTTATGGGACCTTACTGTGCGCAAATTGACTGCTGCGTTTCTTATATTCCAACAGTGACTACACTTCATAAGGTATTTCATTGGCTGTAAAGTGCTTTTGGGCATGCTGATATCATGAAAGGCACTATATAAATGCAAAACAATAACCAGTGACCACTTCAGTATCTCCTGTTGAAGTTATGGCAGGAGATCGGGAGAACCTCTGCAGAATTTTACTCCTTTGGATTCATCTTACATTTGTGCCCCCTCATTACCATTTGATCAACCAACTGAAACAATCACTATTTACCACATCAGAACCCTTCATAATCTTGAAGACTTCGATCACTCCTTAGTCTTCTGAACTAGAATGGTAAAAAGAGCCCTACCATCTCAAGTTTCTCTTCATAACTGTAACTCCTCGTCCCTGACAACTAAATCCACACTGCACCTTCTCCATCGCTTTTATATGCTGCCTATGATGGAGTGACCAGAACTGTACACAATACTCCAATAGCAGCCGACGGTCTTGTACAAGTTCTACATTACCTGCCCACTTTTATATTGTGCCTCTAGATACAAAAACTAAAGATGGAATTTAAATCTTCTTTTAAATAGCCCTATCTACTTAAACTGCTACCTTTAATGACCTCTGCACCTGCACACTGGGGTCCCTCTGCTCCCCTACTTAAAATCTTTGAATTTAAGGTGCGCTTTCTTTCCCAAACCTACATTTCTTTCCCTACATTTAACTGCATCTGCCACCTAACTGCCAATTCAAATGAGTATGTTTATGTCCTGCTGCACAATACAGGTCATAATTTGCCATACCGAATTTAATATTGCCATTAAATGTTGGTATCATTTACTGAATTCCCAAGTCTAAAGTAAGAAGACCTACCCCGTGGAAAACACCACATCTTTCCAATCCGACAGAAACTTCCCTTTGCCTCTAATCTTTGCTTTCCATCTTCCAACCACCTCCCTATCCAACTGAATACACCAACTTTAATTTCTTGTACCATTATTTTTGCTGTAATTTTAAAGGTAAAAGATACCGCGGCAGTATTTGAAGAGGAGCAGGGGCGTTCTCCCCGGTGCCCTGGCCAACATTTGTCCCTCAACCAACATCACTAAAACAGATTATCTGGTCATTCAGCTCATTGCTGTTTGTGGGAGCTTGCTGTGCGCAGATTTGCTGCCATGTTTCCTACATTACAACAGTGACTACACTTCAAAAAGTCCTTCGTTGGCTGTGAAGCGCTTTGGGTGTCCTGAGGATGTGAAAGGCGCTACAGAAATGCAAGTGTTTCTTTATTCTGCCAAGAGAGACCAATGTTTAACTGATGTGTCTCTTTAAATCCACAAGGGCTAATTGCTGCATAGACACAACTTGAGGTCAATTAGAGACAAACTGCTCTTAGTTAAATCTACAGGTCAATGAGACCATATTTTCTCTCACTGCAGAAGCTCATCTGAAACCTGATCCTTTTTTTTTGAAGTGATAAAAGTTTTGCACATGTGATGCTTGAAGTACGATGAATATGTTTTAACACAGAGCTTAGGATTGCTGTCTTATCAAACTGACAGATCTGGTAGACCAAAGCCCCGCATTTGTTCTCTGGATGCCTTTATTTATCAGAGAATCAAAATATTCAGCAGGCGCAGAGATAAAAAAAATTTATAAGTAAATGAGCAAAGTACAATTTTTGTGACTTTGGAACAGCTAATGACAGGATTAGGTAGGAAGTGAGAAACCAGCATAGTTTACTGTTGGAAATTTGAACTTGTTAAAAAAAATTAAAGAAAGCAAATTTGTATGACATTTAAAATGAGTTTTTTTATTGGATGTTTTCGCTGATTAAATATCCCAGGTTCCTCTTCTGTGGTTCTGGTTCCAATGCTCCAAGTTGGCACCAAGCACCAGTATTTATATCAAATACATAGGAAGCAGAAGAGGCTTCTCAAATTCTGTGAGGTTTCTTCAGCTACGTTTTACGGTTGGTGGGACCCACAAGTGGACACCAAGGGTTCACGTGCAGCGATGGCTGTTGGCGTGCAACATTGTACAACACCCACCACTCCATTTGTCCGTTGTGCTCTGCCCCATAGGGCAGGTCCTAGCCAGAGTCTCGCATACAAGATTCTTGAGCCACTTACTAGGGAAGATTAGCCGAGGTGGTTTCCCACTGCCTTCCTCGTGGTTTAACATCTTCGGAGTACCTTCTCCATGGTGGGCTGCAACCAAGGCTAAAGAGCCCTGCCCATCCTTTACAATGGGCAAGGCCCACCCACACCCATCGAACGCAAGTACCCTCACCGGAACTCAACCCGCTATTCAGATCCAGTTGTCGGGGCCGAAACCCACATTAGGGGGGGGGGGGGGATTTTGCCAGCCCTGGGGAGGCAGGTATGGAGGCGGGACTGCCGGGAAAATGGCAGAATCTGGGAGCGGGTACCCATCCCGCCCCCAACCCGCCTCCATGCCATCTTCCCAGGAGGCGGGTACCCAACCCGCGCCGAGTCCCATCTCCTCGAGGCGGGAAGGGGATTAGTGCCAATTAACAGGTAGTTAACAGGCAGTTTTTTGGCTAATCCCTATTTTGAGCCCTAAAGTGTGGGCTTCCCGACAGCTCTGAACCTCGCCAGGGTCAGCGAGGCGAGCTGTGGGTCTGCGGGAGTCGGAGGGGCCAAAAAGTGCACTGTGCAGGTGAGTGATGAGTGCAAGTGTGGAGAGGTAAGTGTATGAGGTGACTCTAAAGTGTTTTAATAAGATTACTTACTTTTGCTTCTTCCTCCAGGCTTCATCCCTTTAGGCTGCGGAGCTGCCTCATCTCACCGGCAGAGAAAGCAGAATGGCCGCTGCATTCTTAAATGCAGCAGCCTTCTGCTTTCTGCTCAGGAAAGCTTTCTAAGTGAGTCTTGAGTAAAGGACTCAACAACTTAGAAGACAGATTGTCAGTGTTTGACAGCTTCACAGAGCTGTCAAACGATGACAATTAAACTGTCAAAAAATCTTGACAGATGAAACGTCATATGCTGACGTTCCCTGTCACCGGCTTTCCCGTAATTAGCCTGCTCAGCTCGCTGGGCGGACTTAACAAGGTCAATCAAGGGAAAATAGCGTGGGTTGGCCGGACGTCGATGGAGGCGGGACTGAATCCCGACAAGCAGCAGTCCCGCCTCCATCACGTCCCCATTGATAAAATCACCCCCAATGTTTCACCAAAATCCTGGCAAGAACCCCAACCAAGTACCCAATCTTAAAGGCCTTCTTTACTCTTTATGAGTTCATGGGGGTCTGATGTCAAATCCAGACCTTTTTTTTTTTTTTACTTGGATCTGTCTGAGCTTTCCCAAGATTGATTCTTTCATGTTCATATTTGTTCTTGGTTCTTCTTATTCAAGCACTGGTAACATTTTCACATTGCCTCCTGAGACTTTGGTCTACAGAGTGCAACACAGAACACACACCAGACTTATTCATGATGATTTAGGGTAAGGGCTTAGCCCCTCCCCGCTTTTCCACATTCACTGCACCCAGGGTAATCCAGTGTGCAAACCCAGGGAAATCTCCCCACACTGTTAACAGCAGTGGTTCTTCCACAGTGCAGCTCACTGTAAGTTGGAGGACAATAGAAGGGCACCAGTGTTAAATTGGAACACAGAATATATTGCTCTGCTAGTGAGATTCCTGGTAGTGACTAGCAGAATAGTATATTCTGTGTTCTAATTCAGCAACAGGCAGGTTACAAGGGAGATGCAATTATCAGCTCGCCGTCCCTACCCACCCAACCAGCCAGATGATGCTTATTTGATATTACTCACCTGGTAGCTCATTGGGAAAGTTTAGACACATTCCCTGGAGTGAACAAGACAGATGAATGCAAATGCAGAAGAGAATCAGTTCACCAAAGTACTACCCAGGGTGGGGTGGGGTGGGGTGGGGTGGGGAGGAAGAGGGAAAGGGGAGAAGGGGGAGGAGGGGGCCGAGGGGAGGGGAGAGGAGGGGGCCGAGGGGAGGGGAGAGGAGGGGGCCGAGGGGAGGGGAGAGGAGGGGGCCGAGGGGAGGGGAGAGGAGGGGGCCGAGGGGAGGGGAGAGGAGGGGGCCGAGGGGAGGGGAGAGGAGGGGGCCGAGGGGAGGGGAGAGGAGGGGGCCGAGGGGAGGGGAGAGGAGGGGGCCGAGGGGAGGGGAGAGGAGGGGGCCGAGGGGAGGGGAGAGGAGGGGGCCGAGGGGAGGGGAGGGGAGGGGAGGAAGGGAAGGGGCAGGGGCAGGCCTCAAAATTTACTCCCAACTGCCCAGGTGGTTAGTGGTATCAGCAATGAGTAATCACTATCACAAGCATTCCTCCCAACCATACTGAGCTTCTCCAAACTCTCTGCAATGGTCCTGCTTCTGACGTTCCCTTGTACTAAAATACAGAAATCCAGATACTGTTAAGGGATGGCAGAATGCCAACCAGCGGATGCAGTAAATCAAATGATCTTGCACCCCCTGCATCAGATATCCACCATAAATGCAGACAAAACTATGTAGTATATTATTTTTGTTGCAAAATTCAAAGGTAGTTTATTACTCACCCATTTTAAAATATGGGGGTGATGAGAGACAGTAACCAAAATTTTACACACACATTGGGTGGGTGTTGCCAATATATAGATTGTTCACAATGTGCGGTTCACTCTCCCGTTGATAATCGTTCTCCTTGTAGTGTGCTGGATCATGAACCCAGCATGTTACTAACACACTGGCACACTCCCGAGTGAGAAGCACACACCCACACTGATTTATAACACAACCAAGCATTTAATTGCAATGAATGTGTCCAAGGCTGGGCTTTAAGACATATTTCGAATGGATAGAATATAACTTCAATTTTTAATTTTAATTGCAGATTATTTTTCCACCCACCTGTAGTATATATTTGCATTGTGTCCCAATTTATAAAGCTGGGGGGGGGAAAAGCCATCTCCTGTCGCAATATTTAAGAAATTCAACCCCACTGTCCGGTCAAGGCGTTACCTTGGACAGCTCCCCTACCCCGAGGCACCGCCTCATCTTTTACATCTATTTTACAAAAGTGAATGAAATAAATGCAATTGCTCCTTAAAGACTTTTATACATAGATTTTACTGATTTTTTTAACCTATACGTGCAACTTTGTACGGTGTTCAAACAGCACTTAAATAACAAGCGAGCAGCATCAGATAGAATTGCATTTAAAATAAAATGGAATGAATTGAAATGCAAGGTTGAAATTAAGCACAGCAGGAGTTTCTACTCCTGCGGCGACTGCCGTTAACGCTGTGCAAAAAACAGCTCATTCCCGTACCTTAAAATAATCCGAGCTGCATTTTCTTTCTCACTTTTTTTGCACTTACCGGTAAGGGTTTAAACGCCGTGCTGGAGTCGGGATTGGAAGTGGCACACTGCACACCTGAAGCAAGCCGGCTCTTCCCCCGGTCAAGCGAACCTGAGCCGGGGCTGACAGCTCGCGCGCCCTGCCCCCTGCCATCCTGATTGACAGCCGGTTGCCAGGCAGCGGCGGCCCCTGATTGCCTGGGCGCGGCGTCAATCAAGGGCGCGTCGGCCTATCAGCTGCAGGCTGAGGGGAGGGCGGGACCGCTTGGGCCCCGGCTGCTGCAGCAATTCGCCGGCTGCGTCAAACGGGACCCGGTCACTGCATCAGCAGCAGGAGGACCAAGTGCAACAGGAGCGGCACTGCGGAGGCGCCGCAGCCCAGCGGCAGCAGGGGCAGTTAGCAGTAACACAGACACCAAACCCGTCCCGTCCCCCCCCCCCCCCATCCCCTTTACACCAGCAAAAGTGCAAAAAGTCAGTGGCAACGAGGAAACTGACACGATGCAAAAATGCAATAGAAATCAGGGGCGGTAAAATGCAAGCATCCCATAAAACTGCATCGCATCCATCCTTTCCAGCTGCACCTGGATTGCGTCATGGCATTGCAGAGAACTTACAGCCAGACCCTGAGGAGTTGCCCATCCTCCATCTCTTTGATGCCCAGGGGTTGCCAGCATCAGTTGAAGCCCATTGCAGCCACCAGGCAGTTAATCTCAGGAGAAATGCCCCCCACCCCCCCGCTTTTTTCTATCCACCCCGTCCTTAACATCAGCTGCAGCACCCCCCCCCCCCCCCCCCAGCAAAATCGGAGCAATTTTTCGGTTTAGCGAGCTGTGTCATCTAGGGGAGTGACTGGCGAACACTGGGTGAGAGTCGGTGACTATCACAGCCCACAGCTGCCCCACAGCACCCTCTGCACCGCACCAACTAATGTGTGACTGAACTGTTGCAGCGCTGGGCGGGTGCAGTGAGATCCAAGTGGGATCATTAACTCGCTGATCCAACACCCCGGGAGGAATGGATAAAACGGAGAGAACAAAAGATCAGATCATGAGTGTATAAGCATGCAATCATCTGTATCATAATACTGGCAACCTAGCAATTGTATCACAGCAACATGTTGCTAGGAGCAACATCAAAAGGGAAGCAACTGGGCAAGATGCCCCCCTCCAGAAAACAATGCACAGACATCAAAATCCTCAACATACAGAGATCATGCAGCCAATCTGCCCTCAATATCATCGCAACATATCAGCAACATCACTACAGAGATTCAGAACAATGGGTTATACCTGGAAAATGACTTAAAAAAAATTCATTCTCAGGATGTGGGCATTGCTGGCAAGGCTGGCATTTGTTGCCCTGAGAAGGTGGTGGAATTTCTTGAACCACTGATAGCAGTTTGATACAACTGAGTGGCCTGCTAAGCCCTAGGGCAGTTAACCACGTTAATTGTGGGACTGGAGTTACATATAGACCAGACCGGGTAAGGGCGGCAGGTTTCCTTCCCTAAAGGGCCGTTGGAAAACCAGTTGGCTTCATGGTCACTTTTACTGATACCAGCTTTTTTTCAAACTGAATTCAAAGTCGCAGAATGCCACGGTGGGATTTGAACTCATTCTCTGTATTACTAGTTCAATGCCATACCCTTAAGTGAGTATTTTGTATCCTAGCAACCCAGAGTCAAAAGTTAAGTCGAACAGCACTTGGCGCACCCGGGTGTCCCTGGAGATGGAGCATGCGATGTCCACCGGCACACTTGAGGCCTTCCCTGACCAGTGGGCACAGGAGGGACTGGAGTGCTTCATCACCCCCCCACCACCACCACCCGAAAACAAATTTTAATTTGATTTGTAGAGTTTACCTTAAAAGTTTTGAATTAAGTTACAGTTTATGGGTTGTGCCCCTTTAAGAAGGGGCACGTGCTTCCTTTTCATTGGTGATGACATCAGTCATCAATCAAAGTTATCAACCAATCAGAACTAGAACAGAAATAACAACAGAAAACGCTGGAAAAACTCAGCAGGCCAGGCAGCATCCGTGGAGAGAGAAACAGAGTTAAAGTTTCAGGTTGAAGAACTTCTGTCAGAACTGGAAAAAAGCAGGAAATGAAATAGATTTAAAGCAAGTATAATGCTGGGAAAAGGGGGAGGGGATGAAAGAACAAAAGGCAAGGTCAGTGGTGGGATAGAAAGCAGGAGAGATTAAGAGACATAGAGAGATAATCAAGGCAAGAGGAGGTGGTAATGTGACAGGTAGAGGCTAGATGAAGTGTGAACTGCGCTGGCAGAATGAAGGACAGCTGCCAGCTACTGGGAGGGAAAAAAAAGGCCAAACAAAAGGGTGGATGAAAAAATAAAATAAAAAAATATATATATGTGATAGGGGCCAAGGTTATGATCTGAAATTGTTGAACTCGATGTTGAGTCCAGAGGGCTGTAGGGTGCCTAAATGAAAGATGAGGTGCTGTTCCTCGCGCTTAGGCTGAGCTTCCGTGGAACAATGCAAGAGGCCGAGGATGGTGAGGTCAGAGTGGGAGTGAAGCGGAGAATTAAAGTGACAGGCCACCGGGGAGCTCGGGGTCCCCCTTACGGACTGAACGGAGGTGTTCCGCAAAGCGGTCACCCAATCTGCGTTTGGTCTCCCCAATGTAGAGGAGACCACATCGTGAGCAGCGAATACAGTATACTAGATTGCAGGAAGTACAAGTAAATCGCTGTTTCACCTGGAAGGGGTGTTTGGGGCCCTGGACACTGGAGAGAGGGGAGGTATAAGGGCATGTGTTGCATCTCCTGCGCTTGCACGGGAAGGTGCCGGGCGAAGGGGAAGGGGTGCTGGGGGTGGTAGAGGAGTGGACTAGGGTGTCGCGGAGGGAGCGGTCCCTGCGGAATGCTGAAAGGGGAGATGAGGGGAAGATGCGTTTGGTGGTGGGATCACGCTGGAGGTGGCGGAAATGGCGGAGGATGATCTGTTGAATGTGGAGGCTGGTGGGGTAAAAGGTGAGGACAAGGGGAACTCTATTGTGGTTCCGGGAGGGAGGGGCAGGGGTGAGGGCAGAAGTGCGGGAGATAGAACGGACACGGTCGAGGGCCGTGTCAACCACAGTAAAGGGGAATCCTCGGTTGAGGAAAAAGGAAGACATGTCAGAAGCACTGGTATGGAAGGTGGCATCATCAGAGCAGATGCGGCGGAGACGGAGAAACTGGGAGAATGGAATAGAGTCCTTACAGGAGGCGGGGTGGGAGGAAGTGTACTCCAGGTAGCTGTGGGAGTCAGTGGGCTTGTAGTGAATGTTAGTCAATAACCTATCCCCAGAGATGGAGATGGAGAAGTCGAGGAAGGGAAGGGAAGCATCGGGGATGGACCATGTGAAGGTGAGGGAAGGGTGGAAATTGGAAGCATAGTGAATGAAATGTTCTAGTTCAGGGCGAGAGCAGGAGACGGTACTGATACAGTCATCAATGTACCGGAAAAAGAGGTGAGGGAGGGGACCTGAGTAGGACTGGAACAAAGAGTGTTCCACATATCCCACGAAAAGGCAGGCATAGCTAGGACCCATGCGGGTACCCATAGCAACACCTTTGATTTGGAGGAAATGGATGGAGTCAAAGGAGAAGTTGTTCAATGTGAGAACAAGTTCAGCCAGGCGGAGGAGGGTGGTGGTGGATGGGGACTGGTTGGGCCTCTGTTCAAGGAAGAAGCGGAGCGCCCTCAGGCCATCCTGGTGGGGGATGGAGGTGTAGAGGGATTGTACGCCAATAGTGAAAAGGAGGCGGTTGGGGCCGGGAAACTGGAAACTGTTAAAGTGGCAGAGGGCGTCGGAAGAGTCGCGGATGTAGGTGGGAAGAGACTGGACAAGGGGAGAAAAAATAGAGTCGAGATAGGAAGAGATAAGTTCCGTGGGGCAAGAACAGGCTGAAACGATGGGTCTACCGGGGCAGTCCTGTTTGTGGATCTTGGGAAGGAGGTAGAAGCGGGCTGTGTGGGGTTGGGGAACTATGAGGTTGGTGGCCATGGGGGGAAGATCTCCAGAGGAGATGAGGTCAGTGACGGTCTTGGAAATGGTGGCTTGATGTTCGGTAGTGGGGTCATGGTCCAGGTGGAGGTAGGAGGAGGTGTCGGAGAGTTGGTGTTCAGCTTCCACTAGGTAGAGGTCGGTACGCCAAACAACAACAGCACCACCCTTGTCAGCAAGTTTAATGACAATGTTGGGGTTGGATCTGAGAGAATGGAGTGCTGCAAGTTCAGAGGGAGGTAGGTTGGAGTGAGAGAGGGGAGCAGAGAAATTGAGACGGCCGATGTCACACCGGCAGTTAGCAATGAAGAGAACAGTAATTGGATAGCAACAGAACCACTGAGATACCCTGAACATAGCAACAGACTAGGGAGGTGGTTCCACATAGAGAGGGTAGCTTGTATTGCAACAGTGACTACATTTCAAAAGTACTCCATTGGCTCTAAAGCGCTTTGGGACGTCTGGTGGTCGTGAAAGACGCTATATAAATGAATTTTTTTTTTCTTTCTTGTAGCTATTCTTTATATGTGAGCCTGCACATTGAGTGTTGGGAGGATATTTGGCCATGGGGAGCACCACATGAAAGCTAAACCATTCCCTGTCCTCACTCGATATGCACACAGGCACCTCTAGCAGGGTCACTGGGAAACATCATCAATATGCTGAAATATGGTGCCAAATAATACAAGCAGTGGATAGACGTCAACTAGCATCAGTATGAGTATCAGTGGGGATACAATGATGTCAATTTTCAACTGCACCCCCACCCCATTTTCCAGTGTAAACAAAGCAGCTGGCAGTTGAAACTTGGGAAAAAAATGGCCCACCAATTGGCCGCCTGATTCCACTCGATGTGTGGTTTTCAGGCAGGCCTAAAAATGGGCGGCCAGTGCTCCCGCCCGAACCAGGTGGGAGCCCAATTGCGTTTGCAAATTGGAGTCCTGCGCCGAGTGCAGTATCCTGTTTCCAATTATCAGTAGCAGTGGATGGAGTATAGGCCGAGCATGCTCTGCCCTATGGTACCAGGCGTGGAGCTGCCTAACCAGTACCCCACCGATAGACATTGGTTGGACCTCTCTCTGCAACCATCGAGAGGTGAGGGGGTGCAGCCGACACCCTGCCCACTTTGGGTGAAACATACTAACCTCCCCTCACAGCAATATGTCCGAAGGAACACTGCCCAGACACCAAGGTCAAAGCAGCAGTAGAAGTTCTTTAGTATCAGTCGTGCAGAGCAGTAGCAGTAATATAAGATAATTAATTTAAGATTAGTGTAGAATTTTGTATGTAATATTTAGGCAACTCCAGCACTTGAGGGCATAATGTAGGCTGGCACCCCAGTGCAATATTGAGATGATGCTGCATGGTCAGAATTGCTATCTCTCAAGTGAGACTCTGGAAAAACTCTCTCCCAACTCACTTACAACTGCACTTACAAAATCCCAACTGTCCAGCCTTTGGCCCTCCATTCACCACGACATTTCTGCAGCTACCCATCTGCTCAACCACACCCTCACCACCACCTTTGATGCCATAGACCCTATTAAAACCATTACTCTCTCTCACCCTGGCCGTTACCCCTGGTACGGCCCTCATCTTCGTTCCCTTAAGTCCAAGAGATGCAGACTTCAACGGATATGGCGGACAACTGGTTTAGCCATTCACTGCCTAATGGACCACATAAAGCATTATCGGGTCCTGCTCTCGTCTGCCAAAATTGCTCACTATTCCAGGATCATTCTGGAATTCAAAGATAAACCCCGGCTTCTTTTCTCTACTATAAACCGTCTTCTTAAACCCCTCTCCCCTGTCTCCTCCACCCTTACCTCCGATAACAAGTGTGAGGAGCTCATGGACTTCTTTGTCTCTAAGATTGAGACCATCTGATCAGCTGCTTCTGCCATTTCCCTTCCTTCCCTTAGCCCACCAGGCCAAACCTCCTCTAAGTCTCCCCCCTACCCTAGCCCTGAACTCGCATCTTTCTCCAGTCTCTCTCCGATCTCCCCTCATGACCTCTCCGCACTCATCTTGTCCATGAGATCCACTTTCTGCTCCCTCGACCCTATTCCCACCAAACTGCTGACCACCCAACTTCATTTTCTGGCTCCCATGTTAGCTGATACTCTTAACGGTTCTCTCTCCTCAGGTACTGCCCCCCTCTCCTTCAAATCTGTCGTCATCACCCCACTCCTCAAAAAAACAATCCTTGACCCCTCCGTCCTTGCAAATTACCACCCCATCTCCAACTTCCCTTTCCTCTCCAAAGTCCTTGAACATGTTGTCGCCTCCCAAATCCGTGCCCATCTTTCCCGGAATGCCATGTTTGAATCCCTCCAATCAGGTTTCCCCCCGCCACAGTACCAAAGTCTTATCAAAGTCACAAATGATAGCCTATGAATACTATGACAAAGGTAAACTTTCCCTCCTCATCCTTCTTCACTTGTCTGCAGCCATTGACCACTCCATCCTGCTCCAACGCCTCTCCACCGTCGTCCAGCTGGGTGGGACTGCACTCGCCTGGTTCCATTCTTGTCTATCTAATCGTAGCCAGAGAATCACCTGCAATTGCTTCTCTTCCCATTCCTGCATCATTACCTCTGGTGTCCCCCAAGGCTCTTTCCTTGGCCCCCTCCTATTTCTCATTTACATGCTGCCCCTTGGCGACATCATCCGAAAACACAGTGTCAGTTTCCACGTGTACGCTGACGACACCCAGCTCTACCTCAGCACCACTTCTCTCGATCCCTCCACGGTCTCTAAATTATCAGACTGCTTGTCCGACATCCAGTACTGGATGAGCAGAAATTTCTTCCAACTAAATATTGGGAAGACTGAAGCCATTGTCTTCAGTCCCCGCCACCAACTCCATCCCTCTCCCTCGCATCTGTCTGAAGCTGAATCAGACTGTTCACAAACTTGGTGTCATATTTGACCCTGAAATGAGCTTCTGACCACATATCCACACCATAACTAAGACCACCTGTTTCCACCTCCCTAACATCGCCTGTCTCCGCCCCTGCCTCAGCTCATCTGCTGCTGAAACCCTCATCCATGCCTTTGTTACCTCGAGACTTGACTATTCCAACGCACTCCTGGCTGGCCTCCCACATTCTACCCTCTGTAAACTTCAGGTCATCCAAAACTCGGCTGCCCGTGTCTTAACTCACACCAAGTCCTGTTCACCCATCACCCCCGTGCTCGCTGACCTACATTGGCTCCCGGTTAAGCAACGCCTCAATTTTAAAATTCTCATCCTTGTTTTCAAATCCCTCCATGGCTTCGCCCCTCCCTATCTCTGTAATCTCCTCCAGCCCCACAACCACCCCCCCACCCCTCGAGATATCCGCGCTCCTCTAATTCTGGCCTCTTGAGCATCCCTGATTTTAATCGCTCAACCATTGGTCATTGTACCTTTAGATGCCTAGGCCCTAAGCTCTGGAATTCCCTCCCTAAACCTCTCCACCTCTCTATATCTCTTTCCTCCTTTAAGATGCTGCTTAAACCCTATCTCTTTGACCAAGTCTGCTCTAATTTCTCCTTATGTGGCTCGGTGTGAAATTTTGTTTGATAACGCTCCTGTGAAGCGCCTTGGGACGTTTTACTACATTAAAGGTGCTCTATAAATACAGGTTGTTGTTGTTGTTGTTGACTGAATTCCTGCCTATTACTGATGCACACAAAAACAGATTAATCGGTGATCCATCTCAGTGCTGTTTGTGGGATCTTGCTGTGCACAAAATGGCCACCGCATTTGTCTACAAATAACAGGCTCTTCATGTCAAAGTCATTCACTGTGTACAAAGCCCTTTGAGATGCTATTTAAACACAAATCTTTGCGTTTAACTGACAGGATCTTAACAGGTAAAATAAGTCTAACCAGAGGTACATAAGTACCTGAAAGTACTAAAAGAAACTTTAGCTTCAAAGGGGAGGTAATCTGTAATCGGATTACCAATTGGGTTGTGGATTTTAGTGTCCCTGCTTATAAATGTAATCCGTCTCACTGAAATTGCTTGACATGTAAAATCTTCAAAATTTTATTGAAAGCAAATGATGTCTCCCGACGAAGAAAACGAATAGAGAAAAAAGTGGAATTGCCAAAGATCTGAAATAAAAACAGAAAATGCTGGAAATACACAGCATTTGAAAAGACAGGTTTCGGTTGTGAGACCCTTCCTCAGAATCCAATTACACTGATGACTAAGCTGCTGCTGCTTCCTACTCTCACCCTGATTTTGAGAATTACATTAACTGCGCTTCCAATTCCTATCCATCCCTAACTTTTATGTGCTCCATCTCCAACTCTTCCCTTCCTGGACCTCTCCCTCTCTCTCTCTCAAATTCTGGCAATGGGTTTTCCACAGACATTTGC
The DNA here is from genome assembly GCA_030390025.1 of Squalus acanthias. Classification (NCBI taxonomy): domain Eukaryota; kingdom Metazoa; phylum Chordata; class Chondrichthyes; order Squaliformes; family Squalidae; genus Squalus; species Squalus acanthias. The sequence continues at coordinate 67,278,838 of CM059435.1, read as the reverse complement.
TGCAAGCCCACTCGTTCTCACAACTACCTAAGAATATGCTTCTTCCCTCCCTGCTTCCTGTAAAGACTCCATCCCGTTCTCACAGTTCATCCAGCTCCATCACATCTGCTCTGGTGACTCTTGCTTCCCACCAGGGTTTCTGAAATGTCATTTTTCCTCTGCCAAGGCTTCCCCCCCGACAGTAATTGAGAGGATCCTTAACCGGATCTGCTCTGTTTCCTATGTCTCTGTATTCATTCCCTCCCCTCACAACGATGGTATAATCTCCCTTGGCCTCGCCTTTCAGCTGAGCCTCATCGGCCTCCACATTCGCCATATCATTTGATATTTCCACCACCTACATTATATTTACTACATTACAACAGTGACTACACTTCAAAAGTACTTCATTGGCTGTAAAGCTAAAGTGCTTTGGGATGCCCTGAGGTCGTGAAAGGCGCTATATCAATGCAAATCTTTTTTCTTTCACTTACCACATGATCCGACCACCAAGTATGTTTTCACCTCTCCTCCCCTTTCCACTTGTAAAAGGGAATGTTCCCTCCAGTTAAACCTTTTTCATTCTTCATCACCTCAACTACAAGCTGCCCTTTCCATCCTATGTAACTGCAGCAGGTGCGACATCTGTCCAGTTACCTCATTCCACACCATTGTACAAGGCCCAAATCACTCCTTCTGTGTAAGACATTAATGAATGGGGACTCTCCTAATGGTCTACTGGGTGAAGGTACACAAGACCATAAGATCCCATATTCAGTTCATGGTCTGTGTTGAATTGGCTGATTTCAGCTGAGGTGCCAGAGTTGCCCAATACATCTTCGGGCAACGATGGGGAAATATGACGCAGGCATCTGCTCCCGACTGGTATCCAGTGACCTGTGCTGGAAAGTGTGTGCGTGCGCACATGCATGTAGCTGTTGAAGGACATTGGCTAAGATGCCTTACATGTTGAGCCCACTAACACATGAAGAACTAGCCAGCGGGCTTCCAGTTCTTGTAGAACTTCACCCCAACGCCTTCAGGTGAGGAGGGTAATAAATGCTAATTTATAATAGACTTGCAAAACAATGGCAGCTTTCAAATGATTCTGGTTCAGTTTTGCAATAGAGAACTCTGTGTTCTGCTGACCATCATTTTGGCAATTTATTTAAAAAAATCCCATTTGCCAAAAGAAAACATTTTTTAACTAAGGCCTCCTCCCATTAACATTCGTGTTCTTATGTACCATTAGCATCTCATTCTTTTAAATGGATGAAATTCCTAACCATATCTTTACACTCTCACTTTAAGTCACACGGTTTCTCACAGTCACATGCCGGCCCTTCAGAATTTCATATTAAAGCACATCTCCATCAATTTTACTTCATCAAAAGATCTTTCTGGCTTATTCCTAAGATCAGCGATGAGTAAAACAGTTTTACAGTGTCAAGTGTCCATTCATCTGTTTGGATCATTTTGATTTTCTGCAGTTTTATTGCCTTGTTCTCTGTATCTCGGGAGAGAAATGAGCTGGATTGTTAAGTCTTTGTCTGTTACTAATTTATAATAGGCTTGCAAAACAATGTCAGCTTTCAAATGATTCTGGTTTAGTTTTGCAATAGAGAACTCTGTTCTGAACACGACCTTCATTTTGGCAATTTATTTAAAAAAAATTCCATTTGCCAAAAAAATCTGGAAAACTGGTTTAATTTCTTTTGATTTGTGAGTCCACATTTTGCAGCTAATTTTGTCATTTGCTATTTGATTCTGTTTTACTATATTGTTCAGTACAGAACAACAACAAAATTCATTTATATAGCGCCTTTAACGTAGAAAAACATCCTTCGGCGCTTCATAGAGGTGTAATCAGAATACCAAGTGGACGTCGAAACAAATAAGGAGGGGTGACTAAAAGCCTGGTCAAAGTGGTGGGTTTTAATGAGGATCTTAACAGAGGAGAGAAGGTGGAAAGGTGGAGGAGTTTAAGGAGGAAATTCCAGAGCGTGGGACCAAGACAGCTGAAGGCACGGCCGCCAACGATGGGGCGAAGGGAGGGGGTTATGCACAAGATGCTGGAGTCGAAGGAACAGAGAGTTATGGGGTTGTAGAGTTGAAGGAGGTTACAGAGATAGAGAAGGGTGAGGCCATAAATGAATTTAAACATAAGGATGAGGATTTCAAATTTGAGGTTGGAGGACTGGGAGCCAATGCACGTCAGCGAGAACAGGAGTGATGGGTGAGCGGGACTTGATGCAAGTTAGGATACAGGCAGCAGAGTTTTGGATAGTTTATGGAGGGTGAAAGACGGGAGGCTGGCCAGGGCAGCATTGGAATAGTCAAATCTGGAGGAGACAAAAGCACAGATGAGGGTTTCATCAGCAGATGAGCTGAGGCTAGAGTGAAAACAGGCAATGTTACAGAGGTGGAAGTAGGCAGTCTTTGTGATAGAGAGGATAAGGGATTGGAAGCTCCTCTCAGGGTCAAATAGGAGGCCGAGGTTGTGAATACGCTGGTTCAAACTGAGACAGTAGCCAAGGAGTGGGATGGAATCGATGGCAAGGGTATAGAGTTGTGACGGGGGTCGAAGATGATGGTTTTGGTATTTGTAATGTTTAACAAGAGAGAATTGCGGTTCATTCAAGACTGAATGTCTGACAACATAGAGGCAGTGGAGGGATCGAGAGGGTTGGTGGAAAGATAGATCTGAATGTTGTCAGCGTACATGTGGAAGCTGGCCCCTCGACTGCAGAAGATGTCATGCAAGGGGCAGCGGGTAAATGATGAAGAGGAGGGGGCCAAGGATAGAGCCATGGGGGTTTCCAGAGGTAAGAGTGTGGGGTGAAAAGAGAGCCATTGCTGGAGATGCTGGAGCTACAGTTGGATATGTAAGAGTAGAACCAAGCAAGGGCAGTTCCACAGAGCTGAACAGCAGAGGAGAGGCATTGGAGGAGGATGGTGTGGCTGACTGTTGGAGTAAAATTATAGAATGTAAAAGCAAGAATGTAAAAGCAACAATGTAAAGACAAAATGGTTAACCTGACAGTGCGATGAGTAATGTCTGTGGTTAACAGGTGTACGTGCGAGGGGATAACCAGACAGTCATACTAGACAATGCTGACCACATTTCGATGTTTATAGTTTCGGTTAGGAAGTAAAAAAACTGTGTTATAATTAAAAGTTGTTGCTGGGGAAATGTAATTGGGTGAGGACATTTTGTAACCGATCCTATAATGTATAAAAGAAGTTTTGATACCGCTGTAAAGACGAGAAGTGAATCACTAGATCGCGGGGTCTATGACTCTTCTCCCAGGCGCTCTGTTAAATAAACTGTGATCTTCTGCTTTGAGACAGACTCGAGTGAATTCATTTTTCACCTACACTGACTGTGTCAAATGCTGCACAAAGGAGAGTGCACCATGGTTACAGTCACAGAGCATATCATTTGTGACTTTGGTTAGGGCTGTTCTAGTGCTGTGGTGGGGGCAGAAACCTGGTTGGAGAGATTCAATTGGAATTGCAGGAAAGATGGGCACAAAATTTGAAGACAAAATCACATGCAAAATGTTTGGAGAGGCAAGGGAGATTGGAGATGAGATGGTGGTTTCCAAGAACAGAGGTCAAGGATGGATTTTTCAGAGGAGAGGGGCGATGATGACAGTTTTGAAAGGGAGGGGAGCAGTACCTGAGAAGAGGGAATCCCTAGTGCTGCTCTAGTTGAGATCAACTAACTGAGTGCAAAGTCAATCTGGTCTGTCTGCTACTCACTGGATAAACTTGCCGAGCCATCAGTGGAGTCCATATCAAACCTCCCTGATGATACCCAACATCCAGGACGAGATATCACAGCTGCACAGCCAGGCTCTCTGAGGGAATGGTTCAGCTATGATGAATTTATGCATTGTGCTTAAATCCTACAATAAGACAACCGACAAGAGAAAGAAATAGAAGGTGGCATACAAAAAGACGAAGGTAAAGAAAGAAAACCACAGATGGCTCACCAAAGACCAGGGCCTAAATCAGAGACTGACCTGTTTTGATACTTCAGTTAACCTTAACAAAGAACTTGTACATATTCACACCAACATCTCTGAAGTTATAGACTTAAGGCAGGAATTCTAATAGATTTTTAACCTTGCAACTCTGTGAGCATTGGAGTCTTGTTTGCAGATTGAAACCACAGCAGTTATTTCCCAAGTCCTGTTCTCAAAGAATAACACAGGATCTCAGCCAGAGAGTGAGAGAAAAAATATTTTCTCTTTAATTTTCATTCAATAGTCTCTGAGGCACTGCACCTGCATCTGACGCCTTCTGAACTTTCATTTGCTCTAATTTCTTAATAACATTTTCTGCGCTCTATTTCATTATATACTCTGATTCTCCCCTGACATTTTCAAGAATCAAGTGCACTGCTGCAATTTTCTATTACAAATACTGATTGGAATTTATTTTAAGGGTGAGCTGGATCCTATCTACTTAGAGTCCCAATCCTTGAGAGATCCTAATTGCTCTATAATGCACACCCTACCATGAGCAGACAGAAGGAAAACATTATTTTTCTTCACGTTCACTAAAGTTTGTTTTCTCATTTTCTTCCTAATAATATAATTCAACTAAATATTGCAATGGAGAGACAGTCAGGTTGGTATTCTGGAGGGATGAGATCAAATGGTTTGAAGGACCTTCTTCATCCAAACTGATCTTGTGATCTGTTGAATTATTTTTCATCTATCTTTCCCAATGTCACAGTCCCTCATCGTACGGCAAACAAAGCTCTTAAACTGTGCACTTTCTGAAAAATATCTGAAACTTAGGGCTGGATTTTCTCAGCGGTGTCGGGATGGTGGCGGGATAGCTGGTTGCCGGGTTTCGGTCCCGCTCCCGGCTGCAGCCGCTCTGTCAAAGGGATTTTCCCTTGATTGGCCTTGTTAAGCCCACCCTGCGGGCTTCCCGGCCAATTAACAGAAAGCGGGTCTGATGACGTCATTTGATGACGCGTCATCAGCCGGTTTCCTTAAAGGGACCACGGCCACATTGAGTTTGACAGTTGTTCTGTCAGTGTTTTACAGCATTGAGGTGCTGCAAACACTGACGAGCACTGCACAGAGGTGGACGCTTGCGCCCAGGCTCTCCAATGACTCCCTCCATATGCTTATGGAGGGAGTCACAGCACGCAGGGAGGTTCTCTTCCCTTCCAAGGTCATAAGAGACCTCCTCAGGACACCAACGCAGCCTGGTTACACATTGCGCTGGAGGACACAAGCAAGAATGTCGTCAGGAGGACCAGGCTGCAGTAGCACCAACCTTTCAATGATCTCAGTGGATCACGAAATGTTACTGCAAAGCCACACTCAACTCACCCTGCTGTGCCACTCAATACATCCCCATCACTCTGCCTTCCATACCCTTCTCCTGCACATCCTTACTCACACCAACTTACCTTGCACCTCCACCCAACTCTCTCTACATTATCACTTCCCCATCTCACTAGCCACCCCTCACACTCACCCTCATCCTACTGCAAGCATACCAACTAACAACACACAAGGGTAGGCACTTGAGAGGTTTAGCCAATGTCCATGTAAAGTTTCTGGTAATGTGTTGTCATACAGTGAAATCTACATTTTCAACACTGCCCCTTATTGGACAGATCTGTGCGCACCTTGAGAAGTGTCTGACTGAGTTCCAGTGAATGTTGAGACATAACTTCCCGCCCCCCCCGCTATTGCGATGAGTGTGCATGGAATGGCTTGGACATTAAAGGGATGCTTCACGGTGCTGGTGTGCGATGGTGTCAACCTGGCGCATCATGTGGTAGCCAGGGTTTGCAGCGTCAAGTGAAGTTAATCTGGCCATGGTGATGCCATCGCTGGCCTCCCGGGCAGCAATGTTGTCAGGGGCTGATGCCCTGTGTCCTGTGCAGCATCAGGTGATGGCAGAGAAGGTTGGTGATGTTGTTGGTGGTGATGGTGTGCCTGGTGATGTTGGTGTTGGGGCTGAGCGTGGAAAGAGTCAGAGGAGCAAGGTGAGATCGTTTCTAGGGCACCGCTGTTGCTGCAATAGATGGCAGCTGCAGGCGAGATGACAGAAGCGATCAGTCACTGGTGAGAGAGGTTGTTTCAATGAGGTGGCACTGGACATACAGTTGCCTCTAAACACTTGTAAGCTAAAGAAATCTCTATGGGGGAAAAATTGAGTTGCGCCCCCTTTGGGGTGCTAACTTCGCCGGGGTGCTACTTTTAGTGCCCCGAAAAAATTAGCACCCCCGTGGCCGAAATTCATCGGTAGCACCCCAAGGGGGAAGCGGGGTCCAACTGAAGCGCCCCGTCTCCCTCTTGGGGCAATGCGAGTGAATATCACGGCACTACGTGCTGCAGCGCTACGCTCTGCGGCACGTTGCGCCACAGTCCTGCAAGCCTTCCTCCCCTTCTTCAAGGGGAGGGGCCATGCGCAGCACGACCCGGGGCCCAGCTGGGGGGGCTTCAGAGGAGGCCGGGGACGGCAGAGGGGGCAGGTGCTGGCAGGCAGCCAGCAACAAAAATGGCTGCCCGGCACCTTCCCTTTAATTAGCGCCACCCCGGCCACAAGTAGGCCCCACTGACCCTGTCGGACATAGTGTCCGGCGGTAAGTCAGCGGGCGCTCCCGAAGATAGCGGCCGGGGCGCGAGCGGGGTGCTGCGCACGGCGATGACATCATCGCCGGCGGTGCAGCACCATGGGCGCTAACGGTTACCGCCACCGCTAACCTCCCACTGAATTTCACGGGAGGCGTCGGCGGCGCCACACCCGGGCGCTAGTTGCTTTGCGCCCCATTAGTGCCCTCTTAGAGTGCTAACGGGAGGCGCAAAGCAACCGAATTTTGAGGCCTATATGTTTTACAAATGCAGTAACCAACAGTTGCTGCGCTCTGAAACTGACCATCTGCAACATGGCATCCTTTACACCACTTCTGCAGCTGTCAGCTTATCAGAAACATCAGAACAGACTCAAATCATGCCAGGGTGAGCTGGCGTGTTCCCCGAGCAGCGGGTAACCCGTGGGGGAGAACGTAAAATTGGATGGAAGCCTCAAAATACCATTTAATTGGCTCTTAACAAGCCGTTTAATGATCTCAATTGTCTTCCCCCGCCGCTTGGTTTCGGGTCAGTTCTCCGCTGACAGACCCGACACCTGGGAGACTCGCGTGGTTTCCTACCCGCCGTCAATCTTTGCTATTTTGACAGCGGACCTGCCTCCAAGTCTGCCCTCTGAGCGCCGGCAAAATCGCGGCCTGTGTGTCAACCGTGGCTCAGTTGGTAGCACTCGTACCTTGGAGTCAGAAGGTTGTGGGTTCAAGTCCAACTCCAGAGACTTGAGCACAAAATCTAGGCTGACTCTCCAGTGCAGTACCGAGGGAGCGCTGCACTGTCGGAGGTGCCGTCTATTGGATGTTTGTGCAATAGTTGCTCCAAATAGCATTGAATAACGATCAAGCTTCATTTATATAGCACCTTTCATGTCTTCAGGATGCCCTGAAGTGTTTTACAGCCAATGAAGTACTTTCTGAAGGTGTAGTTACTGTTGTAATGTAGGAAACATGGCAGCCAGTTTGCGCACAGCAAGCTCCCACAAACAACAATGAAAGAAATGACCAGATTATCTGTTATAGGTGTTGGTTGAGGGATAAATGTTGGCCAGGACACCGGGAGAGCTCCCCTGGGATCTTTTACGTCCACCTGAGAGGGCAGATGGGGCCTCGGTTTAATGTCTCATCTGAAAGACAGCAATATTCAAGTCTCTGGAGTGGGGCTTCGAACCCACAAACTTCTGACTCAGAGGCGAGAGTGCTACTCACAGAGCCACGGCCAACACCTAAACTAATGAATTACTTTGGAAGTACGGTCACTGTTATGGAGGCAAACATTGCATCTAATTTACGTACAGCAAGGTCCCACAAACAGCAACGAGATAAGTGTCCAGATCATCTGTTTTTGAAGCCAATGAAGTGATCACGACTATTGGTTTATTTTTACAGTGACACTGTTAAATCATTCATGAGAACATAAGAACATAAGAATTAGGAGCAGGAGTAGGCCATACGGCCCCTCGAGTCTGCACCGCCATTCAATAAGATCATGGCTGATCTTCGACCACAACGCCACTTTCCCGCCCGATCTCCATATCCCTTAATTCCTCTGGAGTCCAAAAATCAATCAATCTCAGCCTTGAATATACTCAACGACTGAGCATCCACAGCACTTTGGGGCAGAGAATTCCAAAGATTCACAACCCTCTGAGTGAAGAAATTCCTCCTCCTCTCAGTCTTAAAAGGCCTGACCCCTTATCCTGAGACTATGCCCCTAGTTCTAGATTCTGCAGCCAGGAGAAACAACCTCTCAGCATCTACCCTGTCAATCCCCCTCAGAATCTTATATGTTTCAATGAGATCACCTCTCATTCTTCTAAACTCCAGAGAGTATAGGCCCATTCTACTCAATCTCTCCTCATAGGACAACCCTCTCATCCCAGGGATCAATCTAGTGAACCTTTGTTGCACTGCCTCCAAGGCAAGTTATCCTTCCTTAAATAAGGAGACCAAAACTGTGCACAGTACTCCAGGTGTGGTCTCACCAAAGCCCTGTACAATTGTAGTAAGACTTCCTTACTCTTGTACTCCAACCCTCTAGCAATAAAGGCCTTTGCCTTCCTAATTGCTTGCTGTACCTCACAGAATCACAGAATCCCCACAGTGCAGATAGAGGCCATTTCGGCCCATCGAGCCTGCACCGACACATATCCCACCCTATCCCTGTAACCCCACGTATTTAATCCCCCCTAACACTAAGGGTCAATTTATCATAGCAAAATCAACCTAACCCGCACATCTTTGGACTGTAGGAGGAAACCGGAGCACCCGGAGGAAACCCACGCAGACACGGGGAGAATGTGCAAACTCCACACAGACAGTCACCCGAGGCCAGATTCGAACCCAGGTCCCTGGCGCTGTGAGGTAAAAGTGCTAACCACTATGCCACCGTACCTGCATGTTAACGCTCTGTGTTTCTTGTATGAGGACACCCAAATCTCTCTGAACACCAACATTTAATAGTTTCTTGCCATTTAAAAAATATTCTGTTTCTCTATTCTTCCTACCAAAGTGAATAACCTCACATTTCCCCACATTATACTTCATCTGCCACCTTATTGCCCACTCACTTAACCTGTTTATATCCCTTTGCAGGCTCTTTGCATCCTCCTCACATCTTACTTTTCCACCTAGCTTTGTATCATCAGCAAACTTAATCATATTATGATTTTCTAAGTACCCTGTTACCACTTCCTTAATAATGGATTCCAGCATTTTCCATACGACTGATGTCAGGCTAACTGGCCTGTAGTTTCCGTTTTTCTCTCTCCCTCCTTTCTTGAATAGCGGGGTTACATTTGCTACCTTCCAATCCGCTGGGACCTTACTTGAAACTAGGGAATTTTGGAAGATCACAACCAATGCATCCACTATCTCTGCAGCCACCTCTTTTAGAACCCTAGGATGTAGGTCATCAGGTCCAGGGGATTTGTCAGCTTTTCGTCCCATTAGTTTCTCAAGTACTTTTTCTCAACTGATATTAATTACTTTAAGATCCTTGCTCTCATTAGCCCCTTGGTTCCCCACTATTTTTTGAATACTTTTTGTGTCTTCCACTGTGAAGACAGATACAAAATATTTGTTTAAAGCCTCTGCTTGTTCCCCAATATAATTTCTCCTGTCTCAACCTCTAAGGGATCAGCACATACTTTTGCTACTCTCTTCCTTTTTACATACTTATAGAAGCTCTTACAATCCGTTTTATATATTTCTTGCTCATTTACTTTCATATTTTATTTTCTCCCTTTTTATCAATTTTTTGGTCATCCAGGTTGGACAGGTTGGAGAGGAGAGCAAAGGAGGTTGAGGGGTGATTTGATAGAGGTGTACAAGATTATGATGGGTTTGGATAGGCTAGACGGGGAAAGGCTGTTCCACTAGTTGATGGTACAAGGACTAGGGGACACAGATTTAAGGTTTTGGGCAAGAGATACAGGGGGGATGTGAGGAAAAACTTTTTTACGCAGCGAGTGGTGAGGACCTGGAACTCGCTGCCGACGGAAGTGGTGGAAGCAGCGACACTCATAGGGGGCGATTTTCTGACATCCGAGGAGGCGGGCTTGGAGATGGGAAAGGAGGGAAAATCATAAACCATGTTCTGAACCCGCCTCCAGTAAGAAAATCGCCCCCTTAGTTTTCAAGGGGAGACTGGATAGGCACTCGAGGGAAATAAACTTGCAAGGCTATGGGGATAGAGCAGGGGAATGGGACTGACTGGATTGCTCTACAGAGAGCCGGCACGGACTCGACGGGCTGAATGGCCTCCTTCTGTGCAGTTATGACTCTATGGGGGAAAAATTCAGTTGGTTGCGCCTCCCGTTAGCGCCTTAAGAGGGCGCTAATGGGGCGCAAAGCATCTAGCGCCCAGGCGCGGCGATGTTTGCGCCGCTCGCGAAATTAACTAGACATTTTGCGGCGACGCTAAACACTACCGCCACGATATCCTGCGCCGGCAGATCGTGACGTCAGTCGAGTGCGCAACGCCCCGGTATCATCCCGGAGCAGATATTGAGTGGCGCCCCCTGCCTTACCGCCTGACGCTAGCAACGACAGGTCGAGGGGAACGTTTTGCAGTCATGAAGGGACTGGGGGAGCGCTGTTTAAAGGCGACCGCTTCCTGCCTTTTATTGTTGGTGCCATTTTTGAACCACGCATTCTGAGAGAGAGAGAGAGAGACTGACTTCTGGAGAGATTCAACGCTGTGTGAAGGAGTTTTGGGTACTGAGCAGCACTTTGCAGGTTCATTTTGATTTGCCATTCCTTGTATCGATTTAGAAGAGATTGTGGGGGCTGCACTCTAAGCTCTTTCCCTAGTACTCTCCATTGTTCTTTCCAGCAGATTTGATGTGCAGGTCTCTCCAGGCCGGGATTCAAGGCTGCAATGAGCAGGATGTGGATGGAAAGCAAGATCAACCATCCCCTTTAAGAACTGGCCGGTGTCATTGTGTGTGTATTCCATTGCTGACTGACATCATATGAGCTTCGCCAGCGCTCTGAGGTAGCGCCTCGCTCCTCGGCCTTTGCGCCTTAAGACAGGTGTGTAGCGCCTGATTTAGCACTCAATCACCTCCAGGGGCGATAAAAGTCAAGTTTGCAGTCGGTGGCGATAATTAGCGCCAGGCGCTAATCTTTGCGCCCGGCCGATAATTGCGCCCCAAATGGGGCGATACTGAATTTCTCCCCCTATGACTCTATGACTCCTTTGCTGGTTTCTAAAGCTCTCCCAATCCTCAGGCTTACTACTGTTCTTTGCAACATTATAAGCCTCTTCTTTTAATCTAATACTATCCTCAACTTCTTTAGTTAGCCACGGATGGCTCACTTTTCCTGTGGAGTTTTTATTTCTCAATGGAATGTATATTCGTTGAGAATGAGCAAGAGTAAAGAACTCTTTTAATTTGTGTCTTACTGTTTTCCCCCACTATCGCACATCCATGAATTGCATGTGCCACAGTATCTGCTTCATGTTACAGGCTGGTCAGTAACTTTAATCACAATTCGCATGGCGGAAAGTGAATGGCCCGTAATTTCCGATAGGAGGCTTCCTGCGTGCGGAGGTCTCCTATCGGAAAAAAAATCTACGAATTTACCTGAGGGCTCCCGAGGTCCGGACACTTCCGCTCCTGGGCTTCTCCAAAGTCGAAATGCGCAGGGCCCCCGTATCCCAGGGGCGCATGCAGTTCGCAAGCGTCCCTGGGATCATGTGGGCCATGGGGAGCCAATAGGAGAAGGGAATCTCCCTTCATACACTTGACAGATAGACCTGTCAAATATATGAATGGAGATCACCCCAAAAACACAGTAAAACATTAAATAATTTTTTAAAAACCATCACGTTTTTAAAATAAGTTAAAATTACAATAAATTTAATATTTTAAACAAAAATTAAATTTTTTGAAAAAAATAATTAAAGTTTTTTACGGGGTCTAAAAATAAACTTACATTTTTTTAAAGTATTTTTAAATTATAAATGAGTGAAATTCTTTTTATTTTTTTTTAACTTTTTTCAACTCTTATGCTGGTAAAAGTAGGCCTTACGCATGCTTTTACCAGGCGTAAGATTTCTAAGGGTTTTCTGCGGGCGGAGGTTCTGCAGAAAGCGGAACTCTCCCCCCGCAGAGGCCCTTCTCCAGGGCAGGCGTCTTGACAGATCGGAAATGCCGGTTTTCAGCGCATGTGCTTCACATGCCTGAAACCGGCATTTCTGATGTCCCTACAGGTGCGTACACACCCATAGGCATCGGAAAATATGGGCCAATGTTTCTATTCAGTGGAGCCCACATATTGTGAAATTTTCCTTACTGAAACATCCCATACAGTAAGAATAGACAGCAACAGTCACTCTGCTCTGAAGGGAATCCATTGTGTGAAGTGCTTTGAGATATGGGCCCTGCATTTGCGGTCGGTATGACAGCGTACTCTCAGAGTATGCCGTCATACCGCCTTTGAAATTGACTGCACGTGCAAGCGCATGCGCTAAATCCTGAGAACTTGTGATCTGTCAAGTTTCAACTGCAAATAGGCTTCGCTGCACATTTCAGCTCATCATTCAAATCAACATGCTGGCGAAAAGTTGGGCTAATTGCCCACCTACTGCGCATTAACTACCCAGAAAATTTTTATGTCTGGTGCAAACAGGCGCAGGAAGCCTATTGCACAGCATAAGGGGAGACTAGATTAAAGCAGGTAATCTGGTCATTTCTTTCATTGCTGTTTGTGGGAGCTTGCTGTGCGCAAATTGGCTGCCACTTTTCCTGCATTACACAAGTGACTACACTTCAGAAAGTACTTTATTGGCTGTAAAAAAAACTTTGGGACGTCCTGAGGATGTGGAAGTTGCTATATAAATGAAGCTTGATCATTATTCAATGTTTATTTGGAGCAACTATTGCACAAACATCCAATAGACGGCACCTCCGACAGTGCAGCGCTCCCTCGGTACTGCACTGGAGAGTCAGCCTAGATTTTGTGAGAAAATTGTATTCATGTTGAGCTAGGTTTATGCTACAGCCCATAACAATGAGGCACTGGTTCCAGTCTGAGCGGATGCAAACTTTGAAAGAAACTTTAATTTGTTGAGTTTGAAAACGGGACCTTTTTGTGTCACCGTCATTGCTGCCCAAAAGCCTTTCGTAGTTTTGGTTTAATTATTTCCCAACTTCTATTTAGATAGGATTTAATTCACTTTCATGATTTCCTCATGTTATCAGACATTTAAACTCTCGATTTTAGATTATTTAAATAAATCAAAAGTTAGTCAGTCTAGTAGAGGAGAAACAAATTCGATAGGACTATCAGACTGTAATTATAGGTTTATGTTGTCATGGCCCAGAATTAAAGGACCAATGTTAATTCAGCTGCTGCTTTGTATAAAAAGCATCCTAATCAAGTTTTATGGTTTTAAGGACATGTTCAGTAAAAAGTATCTCAAGACTTTTCAGTGTTTGATCGAATTCCATTAATGTTGGAATCTGGGTTTGTGTATTAAATACTATTGCGACGATCGTAATTTATTAATAAAACAGTATTTCTGGCTGCTAAATTATTTAAAATGAGTTGTGGGTAAATCAGCAATCTCCTCTGTTTCCTGATTGGCTAAGAGTCAGGAAGTGAAAGGAGCACTGCCCCACGTGATCCCAGGTTCGCATACACACCACGGTGCGCCCCCTGGGGCCACAACGCTGCGCACAACTCTGCAGCGTTTGAAAGCAGCTTCTCATAAAACAACATTAGCTGGGGTGAATTATTGCTCGTCGAAAATGAACTGTAGTTTTCCAGGAGCACTTTGATGCACTTTTATCCCCTCCCGCCATCCCCCACCACCCCCCACCCCCGCACACACACACCCTCGCCCCCCCCCCCCCCCCCACCCCACCGTACTATATTATGAGATCCAGCAGCTTTGAGCTCCATACTGGTGTGTGGATCAGAGATGGATTTGAAAGGTGAAGGAGTACATATGAGGAAGAGAAGATTCTCCCAGCCATGATTGGAACACCTTTACACAGGTACTTGTCCCATTCTTGTTAAGTGAGATACAGTATTTTATTATAAAGCCAAAATGACCATATTGTGTGTTTTCTTTAAATACAGGTGTGTGCAGTTCAAATCCCACCAGGGCAGAGTGAGAATTTTGGAATTCAGTTTTAAAAATATGGAAATAAGGAAGCTGGTACCAGTAAAAGTGGCCATGAAGCTGTCTGGTTGTTGTGAAAACTGAATTGGTTCGCTAATGGTCCTTTAGGGAATGAAACCTGCCGTCCTTACCCGGACTGACCTATTTGTGACTCCAGTCCCACATCAACGTGGTGTAGTAAACCACTCAGTCAAGGCAACAGGGATGGACAATAAATATCGTCCTTGCCAGCGACGCCCGCATCCTGAAAATGAATTTTAAAAACTATAAATGAATCCTGAGTGTTTAGTTATACTGCACAATATTATCTCTGAACAAGTCTTATTATGAGAAAATATCATGCTGTATACGCAAAGTATTAATTACCATCAATATTGCAATGCAGAGGAAAGACCTAATTTAACAAAAATTGGATTTAGCAAACTCACTTTGATGGTGTTCTCATTATCAATGGGATTGACCATAAATAGTAAAGTTAAAGCTGGACAAGGCTGACCACTGTGGATGTGTCTTTCCATGCTGTTCTCCATCAACCCACTTGAGGACTAAGGGGGAGAAATTCAGTATCGCCCCGTTTGGGGCACGATTATCGGCCGGGCGCAAAGGTTAGCGCCTGGCGCTAATTATCGCCTCCGATTGCAAACTTGGCTTTTATCGCCCCTGGAGGTGATTGGAGCGCTAAATCAGGCGCTGCACAGCTGTCTTAAGGCGCAAAGGCTGAGGAGCGAGGCGCTAACTCAGAGCGCGGGCACAGCGCAGGTGATGTCAGTTAGCGATGGAACACAGACACACTGGCGCTGGACAGTTCTTAAAGGGGAGGGTCGATCTTGCTCTCCAGCCACACCCTGCTCATTGGAGCCTTGAATCTCAGCCTGGAGAGACCTGTGACTACATTTTCCAGCCAAGGACTATGGAGAGGGTGAGAGAACGAGCTCCGCGCTTCAGCGAGCGGGCCTTGGAGGCTCTGTTTGGCGCGGTGGAGCGCAGAAGATCTATACTCTACCCTGAGAGTGGCAGGAGGCCTTTGCCACGTGACTACAGAAGAGTGTGGAGGGAGGTGGCTCAGCACGTCTCCTCCAGGAGCATGGTGCCCAGGACCCATACTCAATGTCGCAAAAAGTTCAATGACCTCACTCGGGTCGTCAAGGTGAGTGGCTTTTTTTCAATACCTCTCCATCTCTCCATCTCAACCTCACTCTATGGCCAGAGGGTCTTAAAACCCCAATGCCCAACACTCATCCAACACCTATGGCCCTCTCATGAAACACGCACGCACATTCCACACTTTGCATACAGTATTCAACTATGGGAGGCACATCAGGCAAGACCATGGCTGCATACATTAAGGGCTATTCAATTATGGGAGGCACATCAGGCAAGACCATGGCTGTATATTTACTCAGACGCCGTCCTTTTTCTTGCAGGCCAAGCTATCTCATAATAGGAGACAGCAGCAACGGACGGGTGGAGGGCGGCCTCAGCTGCAACCCCTCAGTGATCTTGAGGCGCGCGTCCACAGGATTGTGGCAAGCCAGGTGATCGGTCCCGTCGTCCCTGGAGAGGCCGACCCCGTTCGGGACAGCAATGGTAAAGTCATCAGCTTTCTCTCCTCTCTCATTCCACTTGTCCCTCACAATACCAGCCTTTGACACTTTCAATCCAACTTACTAAATCGCTGCACTCCTTCCTCCCTTACTGCCCCCCTGTCCTCATGCTAAATCCACTCTTGTACCTCCCTGCTTTCAGATGCTGATTCACCAGCTGAGGAGACGGGCCCTCAAGCTGCCAGTGGGAGCGAAGCCGCAGGCGAGGAGGAAGAGGAAGCCGGAGCATCAGCACCACCCTCTCCCGAGGAAGCCCATGCCCACACTGGGAACACGCCTTCCCTGGAGTGGAGCAGGGGGGAAGGGTCTGATGAGGGTGAAGCTCCAGGATCCAGCGGGCTGCAGCAACGCGATGTGGCTAGGGAAGCTCGGGGGCCTTCTCCCCGGAGGGAGAGTAGGCCAGTGAGTCCTGCTGCAATGGACGCAGAGGAGGAGCGGCTCATCGCTGAAATGAACACCCAGGCGGTGGACATGCACACTCAGCTCATGGGTGCAGTGGGAAGGGTGCCCGAATGCATTGATGCACTGGCAAGCAGTGTGGAGCACTTCGCTGTAGCACAGGCGGATGCCACGCTAAAGCTTAGTGCTGCAATTCAGTCACTGGCTGCATTGATCCCATCTCAGACTGCTCTCATACAGATTCAGATTGAGGCCACGCAAGCACTGGCTGCTGCCATTGTCGCTGGTTCGGACATATTTCCCCGGGGCTCTCACCGCGCTGCAGCAGGCCAACAATCTGTGCTCCAGCAGATTGCTCTGGATGCTGATGTGCTGCCCCGTGGGAGTGCCAGTGTGTCGGTCGAGCAGGGAGTTGCTGTCCTCTCTCAAGATGACAGCATTCCTGCTGCCACCACTGTCACTTCCCCACTGCACTTGCCACCGCCTGTAGCCCAGACTGCTGCCGCCCATGCAGAGTTGGTGCAGTCTGCAGCTGGGCCCTCCAGGCCCAGAGCTGGTCGAGGCCGTCCTTCAAGGGCATCTGCAGTCTCAGGTTCTGATGTTCAGCAGCCTTCCACCAGCCTTGCTGCAGCCACTGGGGCCCCATTACGGATGAGCAGTAGGGTGGGAAGGGGGGAAGTGCACAAGGGAAGGAGATCACCCTCGAAGGGCAAAAAGTAGGAGGTGGAACGAAATGTTGGTCAATTTTTTATGAAAGGCCGAGGTTCGTGTTCAAACTTTTGTTTAGTGTTTTGGACATTATCTCCAGGTTGTGAGAACCAGTTATGTTAATGAATGATTTTTTGTGTTTGTTTCTATTAGTTTGTCATGAAGAAATGACACACAGAGTTTGTAAAATAAAAAAGTTTTTGTATTCAAAATGTACAGGTTTGGCCTTTGGAATCATTGCTGCCTTGGCCGGCTTAGGGGTTGCGGGTTGGTTTCATTCATGTTGTTCTCCATGGCAGACGCCATTTCCTTAGTAGGGGCCTAGAAGCGGCTTGCTATCAGCCGTTGACGGACGGCCCTTGCAGTTTCAACATTGTGGGCCGCCCTCCCACCTTGGTGCTGCTGATGATCATCTTCCTCCTCCTCCTCCGGTGGTGCTCCAAGGCCTGGTGGCATTGGCTGGGTCCTGAGGATTGCAAGGTTATGCAGCATGCAGCACACAACTATGAAGAGGGAGACTCGCTCCGGCGAGTACTGCAGGGCTCCTCCTGAGTGGTCCAGACAGCGGAACCGTTGCTTGAGCACGCCGATCGTCTGCTCAATGATGTTCCTGGTGGCGAGATGGCTCTCGTTGTACCGCAGCTCAGCAGGGGTGTTGGGGTTACGGAGCGGTGTCATAATCCAGGTGCACAGTGGATAACCCTTGTCCCCGAGGAGCCAACCACTTGGCTGATGCGCTGCCTGGAAAAGTTCTGGCACAGCAGTCTGGCGCAGGATGAAAGCATCATGGCTGCTGCCAGGATAACGGGCATTGACAGCGAGTATCAACTGTCTGTGGTCACAGACCAACTGGACATTTAAGGAGTGGAACCCCCTTGCGGTTGCGGAAATCCTCTGCATTCTCATGCGGTGCATGCAATGCCACATGCATGCAGTCAATGGAGCCCTGCACCATGGGGAGGCCCGCTATCCTCGCAAAGCCCAATGCGCGTTCATGCTGTTTGGCCCGGGTCATCGGGAAAGAGATGTACTGGCGTCTCCTTTTATAGAGGGCATTTGTGATCTGACGGATACAGCAATGGACCGCGAACTGGGAGATATTGGCGATGTCCCCAGTAGCTGCTTGAAAGGAGCTGGTGGCATAAAAGTTCAGAGCCACTGTGATCTTCACTGCCACCGACAGAGACGTCCTGGTCCTCAGTAGAGGCTGCAGATCTGGCTGCAGCAGGTGGCAGAGCTCAGTGACCACCTCCTTGTAGAAGCGCAGCCTGCGCAAACACTGCTCCTCAGACAAATTAATGTAGTGTGGCGTCGTTGAGGTGGCGGTAATCCCCGCAGGGGCGCCAACCCCCGCCTGGTTTGGGGGCGATGTGGAGTGGGGAGGCCCAGGGACTGTTGGAGCAGCGGATGATGCCGAGCTGTTCCATGGTGGCAAACTCTGTCCGCGCGATCTCCAGTTTGGCCGGGTCCAGCCTGCGGGCGTGGGCGTACACTGGGGGGCCTGTGGTGGGGATGAAGTGTTCCACCCCGTGTTTGGCGGCCTCCGCGGAGAAGGTCGGATTGGTAAGGGCCGGGAATTCAGCCAGGAGTGCCGAGTAGTCATCCGTGGCCCAGGCGTGGCACTGTGACGCCATGTCGGCGGATTGACGGGGGGCCATAGCGCCCAGGATGGGGGACATGGTGTTCATGTCCACGAGGCGGTGTCGAGGGATGTCTACCAGTAGGCCGTGGGCGCACAGGAAATCCGCGCCGATGAGAGTGGAGAGCACCTTGGCAGTGATGAACTCCCATCGGTAGCGGCGACCAGCGAGGTCGAGGGTGACTGTGCGGGTGCCGTACGTCGGGATGTCCAAGCCGTTAGCAGCATCCAGCGCCGGTCCTCATTTGCCCTTTTGGATGTCGAGGGAGGAGGCCGGGATGATGCTGTGCTGAGCCCCAGTGTCGCACAGGAACCGGCGGCCGGTTTTGTCATCCGTGACATACAGCAGGGAGCCCGCGTGGCCCACGGCCATCGCGGGGGCTGGTACGGGGGCGGACTTGAAAGAGCAGGGAGGTGTGCACCGTTGTGCCCTGGCGCCGAACCGTGCGTGGTAGTAACAGTGGCCCGGGTTAGTGGGGCGTGAAGGCCCCGTGGGCCTGGTGGCAGGCCCTTGTGGCCGCGTGCTGGCCGGTGAGGGGCCGCCCAGGCATTGGCTACCAGGTCCGGAGTGACGTCACGGCTGGAGTGAGCGGACAGCAGCTTGTCAGCCTCATCGGCCAGGGCTTCCAGGTCCGTGAGGCCGGACGCCACGATCGCTGGGCGGATGCTGAGAGGTAGCTGGCGGATGAACAGCGTGCAGAAGAGGGATCCGGGTGGGCTCTCGTCGGTGAGGGAGAGCATGTGGGAGAGGAGGTCTGATGGTGAGGCATCACCGAGGCCTGGATAGTCGAGGAGGTGGCAGTTTCGCTGGTATGTCGAGGCCATAAATTTTTTAAGGAGCGCGGCCTTAAGATGTGCATACTTGCCCTCCTCTGGTGGGTTCTGCAGCGCTGTCCAAACCTTCGTAACTGTGGAGCTACCGAGTGATGTGACGAGGTAGTCGTACTTCGTCCCATCTGTGGTGATGAGTTGAAGCCGGAGTCGGGACTCGGCTTGGAGAAACCAGGCTTCGGGCTGGTTTTCCCAAAACTCTGGCAGTTTCACGGAAACTGCGTTCGTGTCCGCCATTGCAGTACTCGGAATACGTTCTGAGCGTCGGGGTCACCAATGTTGTTGCTGCCGCGGAGCACGAATGGAGGCCGAGTCAACATGTGAAACACATAGCTTTTAATCACAACTCTGGTCAAAATGGCTGCAGCCACATTTCTCTCACAAAAACCCAGAGGCCCCGCCCACTCCTTTTCTCCTGCCTTAAAGGCAAGGTGCCTTAAAGGCAAGGTGCCCGATTTATTGTCCACGGACGGAAAAGTGGATTGCGCCCTGTAAGGGGTTCTGTGTCGTGCTTGTATTGCAGATGGTGCTGGTGCGGGGTTAGGCCTTCGTTGCCCAATACTATTGCTTGCTCTGGTCTCCGGCCAGCCTTGTTGCAATAAGCACCTGTGAGTGGTTCGACCCACTCGCCCTTACGGTCCTAACACTGGACTTAGGTGCGAGAGCAGTAATGCAGAGAAAAACTCAAATAGACCTGGTTGAATAGTACGAAATGGAAATCTTTATTGCATAGCGTCTAAAATCATGAAGTACATGTCATAGACACAAATTAACGAGAGTACAAGTATACATATATTCATAAAGCTTGGTCTATGGTAATGAAGAACGCACGGCACATCGTAAAAAGGGGAACACATTATACTTTATCCTTAATAAAACCACCCTCCCCTATCAATATCTACACTACATCTAGATTTGTAGGATCGGGAAACATGCTCACCACTCGTGATACTTCGGAGAATTTTAAAGTGAGGCACTCGGCTCGTTTCGCTGCAGCGCCTGACTGTCACGTGTTTTGAGGGGTCTCTGTACCCCACTTGTTTACTTTCGCTGCTGCTGCAAGCAGGCTGGGCTCCCCGTTGTCATGAAGAACTCGACAGTGCTCGGGCCCGGCTGTAGAACTCAAAGAAAAGTCTTCCTGGACCGACACCAGTTGCCGGTAGAATTCAAAGAAGAGTCTTCCTGTATCGACACCGGTTGTCGATAAAATTCGAGGAAGAGTCTATGACCAGTTCGTGCAGTAACCGATAGAGTTCGTATAAATTCGGCGCGGTCGGGGTTTACTGACCGCGGCGGCACGTGGATTCTTCTTCTTCTCTTCTCATCTCGTCTCGTCTCGTCTCGTCTCTTCGGGCCTTCGGGTCCAAAACACCGTTTACCGACACTCGGGATGGTGCACCCGGTTACTCGCCCTTCGTCGAGGTGGCTCGTCCCGTTTGAGCTCCACCCAACATTCGAATAACCGTCCAGTGCGGCTAAAAGTCCAGAGTCAACAGTGCAGAGAAACAAGAGCACGAATCAAGCGAATAAGAATCGAATCAAGGGAGTAAGCCCCCGATGGACATTTGTTGTCTATAGTTATAGTGCTGTGTTCCCTTATCTCCCGCTCAAATCTTAATGTTTGTCCTTTGTAAAATATTGGCGCTCAAAACTCCCAGCATGGGATGATTCTTGTCTTTAACGGGTTTCGGTAGCACCTGAGACTGGCCAACTACCCGTTAATGTTTTCCCCATTGTCGAACCGGCTAGGAGCCTCCCTGGCTGGGTTTTGGGGGCCCCCGAATACTTGTTTAATCACCCGAGAATGGCTCTCTCATTGTAGAGCCGTGGGGGTATTTGCGTATTGATGTGTCTGGATGGGCCTTCGATTGCTCAGTACAATGGTCCTTACTTGTGCATGGAAAACGATTCCAGCACTCATATCTTTTGCTATTGTCACAAATGCAAACAGGTTGCATCCTGTCTTTATCAGTGCTTATCGAAAATGTTTATTCGAACGCCATCTTGTCTGCCCACTGTACTTCTGGAAACTTCTGCCACGATGCGCGGCGGCCATTTTACAGGCTTCTGTGTCCTGTTTAATCATGACAGCATTTCGTTTAAATAAACTGATCAAACGAATCTGCTTCTATCTCGTTATTTCAAATCGCGATAATTGCGAAACTTTACAGCCCGTTTAGGTGGCGATCCGCCACAGTAGGAGAATTGTTGCCGAAATACCCTGGGAGGGTAAGGTCTCCTGTACAGAGGCCTGTTGGCTCTCCTCCGTCTGGCCATGATTGCCACTCTCTCTCTGCATCTCTGTTACCTCCGATTCTGCAGGCGCAGGACGACGCCCCGAATTAGTGCAGCCCCCAAAGTCTCTTGGTAATCGAAGTAATGAAGGTCAAATCCAAAAGTACCTGCAAAGTGATGCTCAGTAGCCAAAACTACTTCACACAGCATTGACTCTATGCAGAAGTCTCTCCTCTCTCTCAGAATCTCTCTCTCTGTCAGAATGAGTGGTGCAAAAATGTCTACCACAGAAAAAGCCAGGAAGAGGCCGCCTTTAAATAGCGCCCCCCCCCCCCAGCCCCACACCGACTGGGAAATGTTCCAGTCTCCCTGTCGTTGCTTTCGCCAGGCGGAAAGGAGGGGGGCACCACTCAATATCCGGTCTGGGGCGCCACAAGGGCGTTGCACACTCGACTGACGTCAAGATGTGCGGGCGCAGGAGATCGGGACGGTAGTGTTTAGCGCCGCCGCAAAATGTCTGGTCAATTTCGCGAACGGCGCAGACATCGCCGCGCCCGGGCGCTAGTTGCTTTGCGCCCCATTAGCACCCTCTTAAGGCACCAACGGGAGGCGCAAACCAACCGAATTTTTCCCCCTAAATGTCTTTTGCAGCTGTCAAAAACGGACATGCTTGGGGACAGCTGCAGGGGAACGACCATTGAGTTCAGCACTCCCAGACATTGGAGTGCGAGTATCAAACACTGAAGGCTATCTAGTGGCCTCTGCTGGCTGATTGAGGCCAGGATCAGGCTTGGCAGTGATAAGTCCCACAGTCCCACACACCTGTCAACACCCCACTGTCTAGGCTTGTACCTGAAGAATGGGTGAATCACCGCTCAGGGCAAGAGGGGAGAAAGAAAGGTGAACGTAGAATCATAGAATCATAGAAAGTTACAGCATGGAAAGAGGGCATTTCGGCCCATCGTGTCCGCGCCGGCCAACGAAGAGCTATCCAGCCTATTCCCACTTCCCAGCTCTTGGTCCGTAGCCCTGCAGGTTAGAGCATCCCAAGTGCACATCCAAGTACTTTTTAAATGTTGTTAGGGTTCCTGCCTCTACCACCCTTTCAGGCAGTGAGTTCCAGACCCCCACAACCCTCTGGGTGAAGAAATTTCCCTCAAATCTGTGCCCCCTGGTTTTTGACCCCTCTGCTAAGGGAAATAGGTCCTTTCTATCCACTTTATCTCGGCCCCTCATAACTTTATACACCTCAATAAGGTCTCCCCTCAGCCTCTTCTGTTCCAAGGAAAACAAACCCAGCCTATCCAGTCTTTCCTCATAGCTAAGATTCTCTACTCCCGGCAACATCCTTGTAAATCTCCTCTGTACCCTCTCTAGTGCAATCACATCTTTCCTGTAATGTGGTGACCAGAACTGCATGCAGTACTCTAGCTGAGGCCTAACTAGTGTTTTATACAGTTGAAGCATAACCCCCCTGCTCTTGTATTCTATTGAGAGGTCGCACAACACCAGGTTATAGTCCAACAGTTTTATTTGAAATCACAAGCTTTCGGAGCTATCGATTGCTCCTTCCTCAGGTGAGTAAATTAGATACAGAATCGCCAAAGCATATATAGATAGAGAACAAAGCATGTGTACCTTACAATTGCAGACCACTAAATTAAATCATCCTGACTATCTGCCGAGGTGTGATAAAGTTAATCAAGTCAGCCAGGAAGGTGCCACATCAAAGACATAGCAAGATACAACTGAGACAATGAGGTGTAGTCGTAGGGGTTCTAACGTGTCAAAAGCTGCCGTCTGTATGTAAAACGAAAAGCTTTAAAATTTTTACTTTTTTACTGGGAAAATTTTTACTTTTTTACTGGGAATCACATCTGTGAACAAGCCAACGACGACTCAAGTCCGGATCACGTCATGTATCGTGACATAAACCCAAGATCCCGGTTGAGACCGTCTTCATGAGTGCGGAACTTGGCTATCAGTTTCTGCTCGATGATTTTGCGTTGTCGTGTGTTTCTAAGGTTGCCTTGGAGAACGCTTACCCGCAGATCCGAGGCTGAATGTCCTTGACTGCTGAAGTGTTCCCCGACTGGGAGGCAACAATCCTGCCTGGCGATTGTTGCGCGGTGCTCGTTCATACGTTGTCTCAGTGTCTGCATGGTCTCGCCGATGTACCATGCCGCGGTGCATTCTTTCCTGCAACGTATGAGGTAGACAACGTTGGCCGAGTCACATGAGTATGTACCATGTACCTGGTGGGTAGTGTCCTCACGTGTGATGGTGGTATCTGTGTTGATGATCTGGCATGTCTTGCAGAGTTTGCCATGGCAGGGTTGTGTGGTGTCGTGGTCGCTGTTATCCTGAAAGCTGGGTAATTTGCTGCGAACGATGGTACTTCTGAGGTTAGGCGGCTGTTTGAAGGCAAGTAGTGGAGGCGTGGGGATGGCCTTAGCGAGGTGTTTGTCGTCATCGATGACATGTTGAAGGCTGCGAAGAACATGGCGTAGTTTCTCCGCTCCGGGGAAGTACTGGACGACGTAGGGTACCCTGTTGGTTGTGTCCCGTGTTTGCCTTCTGAGGAGGTCTATGCGATTTTTCGCTGTGGCCCGTCGGAACTGTCGATCGATGAGTCGAGCGTCATATCCCGTTCTTACGAGGGCGTTTTTCAGCGTCCGTAGGTGTCCATCGCGTTCCTCCTCGTCTGAGCAGATCCTGTGTATTCGCAGGGCTTGTCCATAGGGGATGGCTTCTTTAACATGGTTAGGGTGGAAGCTGGAGAAGTGGAGCATCGTGAGGTTGTCCGTGGGCTTGCGGTAGAGTGAAGTGCTGAGGTGTCCGTCTTTGATGGAGATTCGTGTGTCCAGGAATGAGACCGATTCTGAGGAGTAGTCCATGGTGAGTTTGATGGTGGGATGGAACTTGTTTATGTTATCGTGTAGTCTTTTCAGTGATCCTTCGCCATGGGTCCAAAGGAAGAAAATGTCTTCGATGTATCTGGTGTACAGCGTTGGCTGGAGGTCCTGTGCAGCGAAGAAGTCTTGCTCGAACTTGTGCATGAAGATGTTGGCGTATTGGGGTGCGAATTTGGTCCCCATGGCTGTTCTATGGTATTCTATGCCATGGCTAATAAAGGCAAGCATTCCATATGCCTTCTTAACCACCTTATCTACCTGACCTGCTACCTTCAGGGATCTGTGGACATGCACTCCAAGGTCCCGTTGTTCCTCTACACTTCTCAGTATCCTACCATTTAATGTGTATTCCCTTTCCTTGTTAGCCCTCCCCAAATGCATTACCTCACACTTCTCCGGATTGAATTCCATTTGCCACTGCTCTGCCCACCTGACCAATTTATTGATATCTTCCTGCAGTCTACAGCTTCCTTCTTCAGTATCAACCACACAGCCGATTTTAGTATCATCTGCAAACTTCTTAATCATACCCCCTATATTCAAGTCTAGATCATTGATATATACCACAAAAAGCATGGGACCCAGTACTGAGCCCTGCGGAACCCCACTGGAAACAGCCTTCCAGTCACAAAAACACCCAGCAACCATTACCCTCTGCTTCCTGTCTCCGAGCCAGTTTTGAATCCAACTTGACACTTTGCCCTGGATCCCATGGGCTTTTAACTTCGTGACCAGTCTGCCATGTGGAACCTTATCAAAAGCCTTGCTAAAGTCCAGATACACTACATCAAACGCACTACCCTCATCTACCCGTGTTATCAGATATATTATATCTTCAAAAGCGATTTTCCACAGATTAAGTTGAAATGCAGTGAAGCTGAGCATTACAATTGTGTACAATCACAGCATGTATTCTAATCAAGCTTTGTTTAAATAAACGAATAAAAAAAGATTTTAATGTACATTATAAAAAGTACATATTTTGTGGGGGGAGCATATCATCCCTTCACCCCCCGGAGGATGCTGTTTGTTGAGAATAGTGTACTATTAGCCCAGATGTTCCATCCAGGCCAGATGTGATGACAGATGCAGTGAGGGCATGCTGAAATCTCTGTAATATCAGCCAGGGGGCAATGCAGAATTCATCAAGACGGATGCACTTTACAGGACAGCTCGGAAATTCATCAACTTTGGCATCCAGTTAAAATCATAGAATCATAGAATGGTTACAGCACAGAAGAAGGCCATTCCGCCCTTCGAGCCCGTGCTGCCTCTCTGCAAGAGCACTTCAGCTAGTCCCACTCCCCCGCCCTTTCCCTGTAGCCCTGTGAAGTGGGGAAAGAGTTAAAATGACATCGCTGGCAGTTCACAGAATGGTGTAAGAAAGACAGTTGCTAACATGAAAGGCCACATCCAAAGATGCGGTCAAGATAGCTGACCTTTGAAGACTAAAAACAATTAAGTGGAGACAGGATATTCAGCATTTCAACTGCCCTTAAGAACTTTATTATCTGGGTCGCATTCCAAGTTATCTTTTGATCAGCGTTCAGCAGTTTGAGTGAATGATTGAGGAGGCAGCTTACACATGTTTACCTTAGGATATATAACCAATCAGTGAAGGTGCATGTGGGCCAAGATCCAATCAGGTTGCAGGAATGAATTGTGCATGAGCCTGTCATGTGTATTTTAATGTATAAAAATGTAGTGTTTGCTGTAACAATTTGGAGAAGTCTCCTGGCATGCCAGTAGAGATTGTCTCCCCACCGGTGTAATAAAGACAACTTGACTATCGATCTGAAACCCTTGTGTCGAGTGTTGGTTTAATATACTCCACAACACCCTGCAAATTTCTTTCCTTCAGATACTTATCCAACTCCCTTTTGAAAGCTGTGATTGAATCTGCCCCCACCACCCTTTCAGCCAGTGCATTTCAGATCTTATCCACTCGCTGTGTAAAAAAGTTTTTTCTTACGTCACCTTTGGTTCTTTTGCCAATCACCTTAAATCTCTGTCCTCTGGTTCTCGACCCTTCCGCCAATGGGAACAGTTTCTCTCTATCTACTCTGTCCAGATCCCTCATGATTTTGAACACCTCTATCAAATCTCCTCTCAATCTTCTCTGCTCCAAGGAGAACAACCCCAGCTTCTCCAGTCTATCAACATAACTGAAGTCCCTCATTTCTGGAATCATTCTCGTAAATCTTTTCTGCACCCTCTCTAAGGCCTTCACATCCTTTCTAAAGTGTGGTGCCCAGAATTGGACATGGTATTCCAGTTGGTGCCGAACCAGTGTTTTATACAGGTTCATCAAAATTTCCACACTTTTGTACTCTATACCTCCTCCTCACTGTTCACAATACTTCCAAGTTTTGTGTCATCTGCAAATTTTGAAATTTTGCCCTGTACACCCATGTCCAAGTCATTAATATATATCAAGAAAAGCAGTGGTCCGAGAACCGACCCCTCGGGAACACCACTGTATACCTTCCTCCAGTCTGAAAAACAACCGTTCACCACTACTCTCTGTTTCCTATCACTTAGCCAATTCCGTATCCATGCTGCCACTGTCCCTTTTATTCCATGGGCTTCAACTTTGCTGGCGAGCCGATTATGTGGCACTTTGTCGAACGCCTTTTGGAAATCCATGTACACTACGTCAACTGCATTACCCTCATCAACCCTCTCTGTTACCTCATCAAAAAACTCAATCAAGTTAGTTAAACTCAATTTGCCTTTAACAAATCCATGCTGGCTTTCCTTAATTAATCCACACTTGTCCAAGTGACTATTAATTTTGTCCCTGATTACTGTTTCTAAAAACTTCCCCACTACCGAGGCCAAACTGACTGGCCTGTAGTTGCTGAGTTTATTTGAGCAATGGTGTAACATTTGCAATTCTCCTGTCCTCTGGCACCACCCCCGTATCTAAGGAGGATTGGAATATTATGGCCAGTACCTCCGCGATTTCCTCCCTCAATTCCCTTAGCATCCTAGGATGCATCCCATCCCCTCCCAGTGATTTATCTACTTTAAGTACAGCCAGCCTTTCTAATACCGCGTCTTTATCAATTTTTATCCTATCAAGTATCTCCACTACCTCCTCCTTTACTATGTCTATGGCAACATCCTCTTCCTTGGTGAAGACAGATGCAAAGTACTCGTTTAGTACCTCAGCCATACCCTCTGCCTCCATGCATAGGTCTCCTTTTTGGTCCCTGATCGACTCTACCCCTCCTCTTACTACCCTTTTACTAGTAATATGCCTATAGAAGACTTTTGGATTACCTTTTATGTTGGCTGCCATTCTATTCTCATACCCTCTCTTTGCCCCTCTTATTTTCTTTTTCACTTCTCCTCTGACCTTTCTATATATAGCCTGATTCTAAGATGTATTTGCAACCTCACATCTGTCATATGCGCACTTTTTCTGCTTCATCATATTCTCTATCTCTTTCGTCATCCAAGGAGCTCTGCCTTTAGTTGCCCTGCATTTCCCCCTAGTGGGAATATACCTCAACTGTACCTGAACTATTTCCTCTTTAAAGGCAGCCCATTGTTCCATTACAGTTTTGCCTGCCAATCTTTGATTCCAGTTTACCCGGGCCAGGTCCGTTCTCATCCCACTGAAATTGGCCTTCCCCCAGTTAAACATTTTTACTCTAGATTGCTCCCTGTCCTTTTCCATAGCTATTCTAAACCTTATGATATTATGATCACTGTTTCCTAAATGTTCACCTACTGACACTTGCTCCACTTGACCTACCTCATTCCCCAGAACCAGATCCAGCAATGCCTCCTCCCTCGTCGGGCCAGAAACATACTGATCAAGAAAGTTCTCCTGAACACAATTCAGAAATTCTTCCCCTTCTCTGCCCTTAACATTATTACGATTCCAGTCTCTATTAGGATAGTTGAAGTCCCCCATTATTACTACTCTATAGTTCTTGCATCTCTCTGTAATTTCTCTGCAAAGTTGCTCCTCCATATCATTCCCACTATTTGGTGGTCCATAGAATACACCTCGTAGTGTAATGGCACCTCTATTATTTCTTAACTCTAGCCATATAGATTCCGCCCTTGACCCCTCCAGGACATCCTCCCTCTCCAGCACTGTAATTAACCAATACTGCCACACCACCTCCTATCTTTCCTTCCCTATCTTTCCTGAACACTTTATAACCAGGAATATTTAATACCCAATCCTGCCCTTTTTTGAGCCAGGTCTTAGTTATTGCCACAACATCATATTCCGATGTGGCTATTTGTGCCTGCAGCTCACTTATCTTGTTTACTAGGCTTCGTGCGTTCACATACATACACTGTAAACCTATATTAGACCATCCTGTATTCTCTCTTAGTTTGACCGCGCCCCCCCCTCCCACCCCGCCCCCATACCTTACTATTTCTTACTTTAGTGCTCTCTGCCTCTCCCAATCCTTTGAGCACTTTATTTCCCCTTTCTAATGTTATATCCTGGTGCCCATCCCCCTGCCAAATTATTTTAAACCCTCCCCAACAGCACTAGCAAACCTCCCCGCGAGGATATTGGTCTCGGCCCTGCTGAGGTGCAACCCGTCCGGCCTGTACAGGTCCCACCTCCCCCAGAACCGGTCCTAATGCCCCAGGAATCTAGAGCCCTCCCTCCTGCACCATCTCTCCAGCCAAGCATTCATCTGTTCTATCCTCCTATTTCTGTACTCACTAGCGCGAGGCACTGGGAGTAATCTGAAGATTACTACCTTCGAGGTCCTGCTTTTTAATCTCTTTCCTAGCTCCCTGAAATCTGCCTGCAGGACCTCATCCCTCTTTCTACTTATGTCATTGGTACCGATATGGACCACGACCTCTGGCTGTTCACCCTCCCGTCTCAGAATGTTCTGCAGCCGCTCGGTGACAGCCATGACCCTGGCACCAGGGAGGCAACATAACATCCTGAAGTCACATCTGCGGCCGCAGAAACGCCTGTCTGCTCCCCTAACCATCGAATCCCCAACCACTATTGCTCGCTCTGGGCCTCCCGCTCGATTTATACTCCACCTCCTTCAACGATTATTTTTACTTTTAATTTTTAGTTTTAATTAGTTCATTTAGTTGAAGTTATTAATTCAATAAAGTTATAGTAGTTAATACTCTCCCAGTTCTGAATTTAATCCACTCACCTAACCTAGAGAGCAAAAGAACCGTAATACTCACCAACCAATCACCTACCTGCTGCCCTGTGACATCACTCCTTGTTTTTTTTTTTAAGTTGCCGCGGCCGCCGCTCCCGCTCAAGTCCGCGCTGTGTCCTGGGCCTTCTCCAGAGCTCCCTTTAAGCCGCCACCTCTGCTGCTGCCGCTCCCGCTCAGGTCCGCCAGCTTTCTCAAAGTGGTGATCGAGAGGCCCATCGGGGTCTTAAACGGACACTTTCACTGCCTTGACCTGTCGTAAGGGGCTCTGCAGTACCCTCCAGTTCATGTGTCACACATAGCTGTAGCCTACTATGCCCTGCACAACTTAGCCATACAAAAAAGCCTGGACATGGACATCCATGAGAAGTTAGCCCTACCTTCATTGGGTGGGTGACATGGGTGGCTGCCCAGGGTGCCATGGTCGGGGGGCACCGTGGTCAAGAGGGTCTGACATTAACGGCGTCGACCTCTGCGAAGAACTTGGCGATCTCCAAATCTGCTTCCAACGGCCTGTCGGGCTCCTCAAGAAGAGCAAACTTCAAGTTTCAAGAGCAAGTTCCCAAACACATGGATAGCTCACAGGATCCTGTTAACCATGCCCGTAACGATTGCGAGCAGTGAACGGAGCTTCCTGAAGTTGAAGCTCATAAAAACATATTTGACCACAGGAGATGACAGGCTATCGTCGTTGGCCGTCCTATCTATCGAGAATGATGTGGCTCAAAATATCTTGGTGAACAAAGTTTTTTATTTGTGATTGTTATTTACTAGTTTAATGTTTAACTTATTTAATTTCTTTTGAGGAGGTGAGTAAAGTAGTGGACTGGGAAATGTCTATGGATGTTATTTATATGGACTCCCAGAAGGCATTTGATAAAGTCCCACATAAGAGACTGTTAACTAAGGTAGAAGCCCAAAGATGAATTGAGGGCAAATTATTGACCTGGTTAGGAAATTTGCTGAGTAGCAGGAGACAGGCAGTAGGGATAATGGGCAGGTACTCTAATTGGCTGGATGTAACTAGTAGCGTCCCGCAGGAATCTGTGTTGGGGCCTCAACTATTCACTGTATTTATTAACGACTTAGATGATGGCATAAAAAGTCATATATCAAAATTTTCTGATGACACAAAGATAGGCAGCATTGTAGGCAGTGTAGATGACAGCATAACATTACAAAGGGATAGAGTAAGTGAATGGGCAAAAAAGTCGCAAATGGATTTCAATGTAGGCAAATGTGAGGTCATCCACTTTGGACCAAAAAAGGATAGAACAGGGTACTTGCTAAATGGTGAAAGGCTAAACACAGTGGAGGTCCAAAGAGACTTGGGGGTCCAGGTACATAGATCATTAAAATGTCATGAACAGGTACAGGAAATAATCAAAAAGGCTAATGGAATGATGGCCTTTATATCTAGAGGATTAGAATACAAGGGGGTAGAAGTTATGCCACAGCTGTACAAAGCCCTGGTTAGACCACACCTGGAGCACTGCGAGCAGTTCTGGGCACCACACCTTAGGAAGGATATATCGGCCTTGGAGGGAGTGCAGCGTAGGTTAACCAGAATGATACCTGGACTTCAAGGGTTAAGTTACGAGGATAGATTACACAAATTAGGGTTGTATTCCCTAGAATTTAAAAGGTTAAGGGGTGATCTGATTGAAGTTTTCAAGATATTAAGGGGAACAGATAGGCTAGATAGAGAGAAACTATTTCCGCTGGTTGGGGATTCAAGGACGAGGGGGAATAGTCTAAAAATTAGAGCCAGACCTTTCAGGAGTGAAATTAGGAAACACTTCTGCACACAAAGGGTGGTAGAAGTTTGGAACTCTCTTCTGCAAACGGCAATTGATGCTAGATCAGTTGTTAATTTTAAATCTGAGATTGATAGCTTTTTGTTAACCAAAGGTATTAAGGGATATGGGCCAAAGGCGGGTATATGGAGTTAGGTCACAGATCAGCCATGGTCTCATTGAATGGCGGAACAGGCTCGAGGGGCTCAATGGCCCACTCCTGTTCCTATGTTCCTATTTGTCACTTAGCTATAATGTTATTCTTTATGACTTATATCGTTTATTATTTAAATTATAAAAATCTTTTGAGATTGCAGCTTTATTTCTGAAACTTTCACTAATACTACTACAAACTTAAACTCAAAGAAAAGGCCCCAAAATACAAGTTTGCCCAGGGTGCCATTTTCCCTAAGGCCAGCCCTGATCGAAGGCAGAACTACATGGAGCAGTGAATCAAGCTAACTGTCACTCAGAGGACTCCTCAGCGACTGCTGCAAGGGGCATCAGAGCACAACTGATCAAGAAAGCCTTTGTTACGGTTTAATACTGTCTAGCTTTGTCACCACTGCCTCAACCCCTTCTTCCCCACCTTCAAATAAAGGACCAACCATTCAAGCTGAGGACATCAAAACACATCAGACCTCTTTGCCCCTACATGATCACGCCAATAATCAGCATCTGATTGAATAAGTCAGCGTCAGATAAGTGCACTCTTTCCTGTATAAGTCTTACCTCCATGAATAACAACGCATAAATGCACATTCTGTTTTAATACAACGTACTCCTAAGCAAGCACAACCCAGCCTATTCTTTCCTGACACCATGCTTCCCTTGGTTAACTAAATGTACCCTTCTTGCTCCTATTCTAGTGCTTCTCCGAGGTGAAACCTGAGGGCTGTTACTGCAAGTGGCTATTGACTGTTCTTGTGCTTCAAAGGACCAATGGGACTGAGGTCCTATCTTCTCACAGCAGCTTGCTCCTGGGATTGAACTGCTGCTGGCTACATCTCTGAAACTTGTACCTAGGCCTCCTACCTGCTGCTTTTCTGAGTGACAGCAGCCTCAGGCAGGTCCACTCCAGCCGTCACAATTCCACTGGGCCCTGGATCTATTTCCTCTCTGGTCAGCGGGCTAGCTAGTCTCATGGCAAGCTATCAGATCCTGAAAGCCCTGGCAGACAGCAGTCTGCATCCTGGCCACCAGGGTCTGGCAGCCTATACGCAGGGTGCCATCCATTCTGTCCCCAGCTGCCGCCAGAACGGCAGTCTGTGTTTTTGTAGAGGTGATGGCACTGACTAGACCCTGGCTATTTTTTTTTTAGGTGGGGCTCTGCTGCAGATTCCAGTGAAGCTGCCACATGCTCCACTGAAAGCTGCAACAGGGAAAAAGCTTCCTTGATATTGCCACAAATAAGATCTGTAGACTCCAGAGTCCCACCTGTCAGCTGCCTCACATCCTTGGTGTCTAACTTCCGAAACTGCATGTAGGTACGTTGTTCCTCAAAAATCCTATTTTTCAGGCAAGTGGCCGTGAGTTCTGGGTCCCACAAATCCGAAGCCATGGCAGCCTTCTCCTCAGTCTCCACTAGGAAGTTGGCACAACCTCGCCCATTCCCCAGGCTCCCTCGTGCTCTGTGAATCATTCAGTGCCGCAGCCCCACTAACACTATCTATTTCCGCTCTCCCCCCACCACCCCAGTAGGGGAAGGATGTTGGTGCAGGAACTCCTGGGTAGACTTCACCTCACCTTCCTCACAATCTACAAGGAAGAAGTTCCATCTTCCTCCTTTTCCTCCTCTCTACCACCCCTTCATTGTCCGTCCACCACTGCTGTGGTGGATCTGCAGGAAAGTGTGCCAACAATGGGTGACATTACCCACTTGGGATTAGGAGGCAGAGAAAGGGGATGGAAGCTCCTGGCTCTGCGGTGTTTCACTGGGATGCCTGTGTAGGTGTGCAGTCACTAACCTGGTATGGGCACTATGCTCCTGACCTTACCATCTCCCACAGCAGGAGGAGAGTACCTCCACATCAGCTCCACGCCTGCTCCTTGTAGGGGGTGAGCTTCTTAATATCTGGGATAGCCCTCCAGTGCCCTGTTTCTCACAGGCATTGTGCACAAGTTTCTCCGGTAACAAGATGGAATGAATTAGGTGAAGGCTAGCAGGTGACGTCTCTCTCTCAGGTGGTATCAGATAGTCAATGTAAGAGATGTGATGGCATCACCCTGTTAAAGTGGAGGAAGAGGTTTTAAGATTGTAACTGCTATTAGGGAGATGGGTAACCATACTGTCAGATCCCAAGGTAGTGCCGCCTTTAACCAGAGTGCAGTGTGATGGGTTAGCTGTGCAGTTGTTAATTTTAGAGGGTGAAGTGTGTGCTGGCACCGAAAGAAGAGTGGCTGCTGAGTCAACTTGCCTTGGTCAGGTCATTGATCTTCTTGCGGCACTGGGAGTGAGAGAATTGTCTCTCAGTGCCAATGTCCCTCCTCACGGCATCAGACACATTTTTCTGTGGCTTCCTCCATGAAGTCTGTCTCTCCTTCGCTCAATCACATTCAGGAGGGTTTGGAGGCAGCTATTGTAAGGAAGAGAAGCCCTTTTTGACACATTTTTCAAGCTGGACATTCAACCAGTATGCTTTGGGAAGCTGGGAACAGTGCTGATGGGGGAAAAGCTTATTTTAAAATTAAAACCTGCTGAGCTGTGGCAAAGCAGCGAAACCAGACGGTGCTATCAAGAAGGAAAAAAGACATTGTTTAGCTAAAGGAGACGTCTGTGTGAACAATAAGGAATTAGGCCTTGAGGAGATAATACAGAACTCAATGGGCCTCTTCAATTAAAAATCCTTATCAGAAAGTTTGCCAGCTAGACGGTTGAGATGCGGTCTTTAACTTTAAGTTTTAAACAAAAACCGCGATATATTATTGGTTATCATGATCTAAGGCTATCATCGATAGGTCAATGAGGCCTTGGCGATGTAACATCCTGTCCACCATTGAAAGGAAAAGATATAAAAGAAGCTGTTAAGGTAACTTCGTTACTGCAGTCGAGGGGTCAGAAGGAGAGCTGCAGTCAACAAGGAGGGAACCCGACCGATCGTCGGAAGGAGAGAGCTGCAATCAACAGGAGCTGGCCACTTCGGGGTGATTGTATGACCATTTACTTAGAACATATTTGGGCATTGTATTGCTAGAGCATCTTTATTGCTAAGAGTAAGGTGGTCATTGTATTGCCATGATGCGGAGATGCCGGTGTTGGACTGGGGTGGACAAAAGTGAGAAGTCGCACAACACCAGGCGGCCTTCGAGACACACGACAACGCAAAATCATCGAGCAGAAACTGATAGCCAAGTTACGCACCCATGAGGATGGCCTCAACCGGGATCTTGGGTTCATGTCACGCTACATGACATAGAGTCATCCAGACTCGAGTCGTCGTTGGCTTGTTCACAGATGTGATTTCCAGTAAAAAAAGTAAAAAAGTTTAAAGTTTATGGTTTTCCATACAGACTGCATTTGACACATTAGACCCCCTGTGACCCCACCTCATTGTCTTAGTTGTATTTTGCTATGTCTTTGATATAATGTCTTCCTGACTGACCTGATTGTCTCTCTGCCGAGGTGTGATAAAAGGCAGTCAGAAAGATTAACTGTAGTCGTCTGACATTGTACGCTGCACAGACATTGTTCTCTGTCTATATATGCTTTGCCGATTCGTATTCCTTCACTTCACCTGACGAAGGGGCAGCAGCTCCGAAAGCTTGTGATTTCAAATAAAACTGTTGGACTATAACCTGGTGTTGTGCGACTTCTCACTTTTGTATTGCCAGGTAGACTAAGAAGGTTTTGCCATTTAAATCTATAAGCATTTTTTTTTCCTTTTCTCTCTTCTTCTTTCCTTTTAATAAATGACCTTAAGAGCTTTTGGGTGATTCAAAATGAACTACAAGCCTGAGAATAGGACAGCGAGACTTACACTATCACAAGAATTGTGTGCTCTTCTTCTGCTTCTCTTTGCCATGCTCTTGCCCCTCTTTTAACTGTCAGTGCCAGATCCTGCCGTGGTAGCCATTCTTCAAAAGTGAGGCGAAAGGACACGAGCCATCTCGTGCAGCGACCTGACAGTGTCTGGACTGCTCTAAACACTTCACAACTTACCCGCTGCTCCTCAAGCCTACTGCTGCAATCTTCAGCCAGAATTGGCTTTTTGAAGAGTGCAGTCTGCAATCGCAGCACATTAGTCCTGTTTTACATGGAATTTGAACCAAGGGATATGCAAATGAGCAAACCCACCAAACTCAGGAGTTTCGAACACTGGAAGGCATCAGTGGGCACAAGTCACTGCCTGGAACTATGGGGCCAAGAAATGTCAGTATAACTAATAGTGTCAGACAAGTGTGACAGACAATTGTGGCAGAATAGCGTGTCCGGCAAGTGTGACAGAAATAGCACAACAGCAGAGTACATTTGTATAGACACAGAGGTACACAGTCAACAAATTATTTCTGAAGCGCAGTCACAAATGCAGCAGCCAACTTGTGCACTGAAAGATCTCTAGGGAATTCGACTCACCTCCAATTGGATACAATGATACTTTATTTAAGACTTGTAAACCTTAACACATTACAGTACATGAGCAATAGTTTACAGAACCAAGCAGAAAGTATATATCGCCCGCTCCGTCCTGGATCGACGTGTGCCTCTTGGTGTTACGTGATAGGTCTGTTCCCTTTTTCATGGATGCTTCGATACTGAACAGCCAGATTTCTGATCATGTCCTGTCTTCCTCGCATTGCAGCCGAGGTTTCAGCTTCAATAACAGGATACAGCTTGCTGACTTTGCTGTTCTCTACACAATAGTTGCTAACTGTGTGAGTTAATTAGTTACTTACTTATAAATGCTATCGCCAAGCTTTCGAGCAAATTAACTCTTTCTTACAGATCCCACAAACAGTAAATGACCTGAATGACCAGTTGATCTGTTTTATGGGTATCGGTTGAGGGAAGAACGTTGCCTCGGACACCTGGAGAATTCCCTGCCCTTCTTCAAATAATGCCATGCGATTTTTTTTTCCATCAGACGGAGCCTCGGTTTAACGTCGCTTCCAAAAGTCGGCGCCTCCAACAATGCAGCAGTCCCTCAGTCCTGCACTGGAGTGTCAGTCTAGATTAGATGCTCAAGTCTCGAGTGGGGATTTGAACCCACAACCTTCTGACTCAGTGGGTGAGCAAGCTACCAACTGAGCCGAACTGACACTTACAAGAAGAGAATGCTATACCTGAGGCATTTTTTAATTAGTTAAATGAGAGAGAGAAGTGTGGTTCTTTTTGGGAGATTAGGACAGAAGGAAGAGCATAAAATCCCTCTGATAGATCGGCAAATCTCCAAAGAGCGCAACTCCTTGATACCTGTTTCTCTACATTAAATTACATTCCTTCTGCTTCCTCATACCACAAATAAAAAAGTCCCCAACTAAAGTGGAATTGACCATAATTTCACGCATCACTTTTGTTCTTTCACTCACTGGTTTGGAAATGGCTGCTCCCACAAACAAAATGGCTGCCGTGTTTCTTCAAACATGAAAATACTTCTTTTTTTCCCCCACTGACTCTGGCGCCGCGTTCTCTGTTCGTTGGTGCTGAATGTGATCCCGCAAGAATGTGTCTTGGTGCCAGTTACAAGTTCAGGGTCCCACCTTAGATATTGTCACAGGTGTAGCAGTGCGAGTCACTCCTATAAGCAGTTTGAAGGTCTTACACTTAGGGATATACCTGTACTGCCCAATGTCTAATTATATGATAGCATAACCCATACAATAGCACCTCCTTGTTACCGTAACTGGATAGTTGTATCTTTCGCATGTGCTTTTTCCAATTTCTTCAAAGGCAAGTTGAGAAAACAATTGGTGAGATGAGGTCCAAATATGAATCATTAAGCTGTTTTATTTCAGAATGAATGAACATAAAGAGCAACAGTTATGATCAGATTCACTTAGCTCAATCATTACAATTTGTCTTCATGTAATAATACAAAATAATGAACACACCTTGCTTCCCCACATCAGTGGTGCATCTTTATTGACGTAAAACAAAATATCCTCCTGAATGCTAAACTTTTGAGCCCGGACAAAACTTGCCTTTATAGCTTTCTGCTTAAAGCCTGACTGACTCCACAGCCTTTGCTGGACCTGACTGCCTGTGTTTCTGCACCCTGTATTCACAGCCAGAAGAGATCAGAGACTTCCAAACACAATGGGTGAGGTGTTTTTCAATTGCTAACAAATTGATTATTATTTAGTCTTTGTGGAAAATAACTTCCATTACCATAATAACTTCATTTCATCTTGTGATTTGACCCCCCCAATCTTGTCTGAATACACTTTGCTTTTAAACCCCAACATTCGAAAGTAACTCTTTTTCAAAATGGTAAACAAATCCTGAACCGTGAGGGTGCGGTCTTGTCATGTGAGGATTAAGTTAAATGAGCAGCCAGTGAAAATGTCATTGTTAAAATAATTAGCAGCACCAATTCCAGTTGCTTGCACAATGGCCTTCAGCCATCGCCTCCCACAGAGTAGATCTTGTGCAATCAATGGCAACCTCAAAATAGACCTGCTCGATTCTCTCAGACTAGGTGCCCAGAAGACCGCATATTCACGGCGGTTGGCAAGATCCAGCTACCTGAGGGCAGGTAAGTAATCTGGGCAATTTTAACTGCCCACCCGCCCGGTTTCCAACTGCTTGTGTGCGAACAGCGCAGCGCGGGATCACAGCGCAGATAGCTCTCTCTCCCAAGACCTCGGCTGCAACATAAAAGCAGCATCTGTGTCACCCTTCTTTGTATCTAAAAGCATCCAGGGTTTAAGCTGGATCCTATTTTCTCAGGTGTTGATGGATCTGCTCTGTGGTTACTTCAGATTTCCAGCATTTATCATTTCTTTCTTTCTCACCAAAGCGTTAAGCCCAGTTAAAGAATCCCACCACTATCCAGGACAAAGCAGTCTGCTTGTTCGGCACTCCATCCACCAGCTTAAACATCCACTCCTTCCACCATCGGTGCACCGCGGCTACAGTGTGTACTATCAGCTGGTTGCACTGCAACAACTCGCTGAGGCTTCTTTGGCAGCACCACCCCCTCCCCTCCAGAAGGACAAGGGCAGCAGGTGCATGGGAACACCATCACCTCCAAGTTCCCCTCCAAGTCACACGCCATCCTGATGCCATTCCTTCATCATCGCTGGGTCAAAATCCTGGCACTCCCTCCCTAACAACACTGTGGGAATACCTTCACCACACAGACTGCAGCGGTTCAAGAAGCTGGCTCACCACCACCTTCTATGAGGCAACTAGGGGTGGGCAATAAATGCCGACATTGCCAGCGACGTCCATGCCCGAAAATTAAACAAATACAGACTTGGACACACAAGAGGCAAGAGTCTGAGGGTACGGTCACACTGCCACTTTTGTGCTGATGCAAAGCAATTCCAAGGCAAAAGTGGCAGTAAAAATAGCCTCTCCTGCACAGTAAACTGCAGGAGACCTACCCAAGCTCTGAGATAAGAGACTCCCTCCAGAAGGCCTTCTCAGGCTAGTTGGCATCTCCAAAGAGTGCAGTATGACTCCAGTCTGAAAGTCACTTGGATATAAAAGATCCCATGGCACTCCCCCATTGTCCTGGCCAATATTTATCCCTCAACCAACGTCATTAAAGCAGATTATATGGTCAATATCACATTTGTTTTGTGGGAGCTTGCTGTGCGCAATTTGGCTGCTGCATTTCCTACATTACAACAGTGACTGCACTTCAAAAAGTACTGCATTGGCTGTAAAGCGCTTTGGAAGGTCTGGAGGTTGTAAAAGGCGCTGTATAAAATGCTCATGAAACAGCTTAGGAGACAGTCATTTCAGAACCAAATAAAAAGAAGCAAAGTGGGTGAAAGTCTAAAGCACATTTATTTTCCCATTTGTTTATTTTTTTCCGATACAAAATCAGTAAGCTCTTAATGGTGATACAGAACAGCGAGGCATAGCAGAAACCTTTCCGTCCAACTGCACGCCATCTCATGCAAAGAGAAATCTCACATCCAGATCACCAGCACTCGAAATTAACTTGGTTCTACCAGCCCCATTAACAATTCTTTCAAAGGAAACCCATTAGCAAGTTGAATCTGCCGAGAATAAAAAGTCCCACACACTGTTTTCTGGCTCCGGCCCTACCTCAGAAGAAAATTGCGAGGAAAAAAAAATTGATGGCTCCAAAAATATTGATTTCTAAAGAGGCATTTTGCAAACAGCAGTTAATTTCGAAGAAGGTGTCAAAATAGCCTCTCCTGCACAGTAAGCTGTTACTGGAGGAGCACACTGCAATATTGGAAGTGAGATATCCCGGTTAGTTAGAAACAGATTACTATCACAGCCAGTGAGTTTGTA
Source organism: Squalus acanthias (assembly GCA_030390025.1). Classification (NCBI taxonomy): domain Eukaryota; kingdom Metazoa; phylum Chordata; class Chondrichthyes; order Squaliformes; family Squalidae; genus Squalus; species Squalus acanthias. The sequence continues at coordinate 67,238,875 of CM059435.1, read as the reverse complement.
GCTTTACAAATCGGCAGCATAAAATACAGTGAGAAAAAAAAAACCTGTTCAGTAAATAGAGTTGCCAACTCTGGTCAGATGCATTCCTGAAGGTTTCATCACATGATCATCCACCTCCAATTGCCCCCACCCAGTCAAACAGCCTTTTTTCCCCCCATCTCCAATATTTTTAGAACTAATAAACTAAAAGCGTTCAAAGAAAATGAAGAAAACGCACATTTATTCAATGTGACCTCTATGATTTTTCTCCTGGGTTGCTCGCAGCAGTGTCCTGGAGATTAACCTTTAATTCCTGGAGACTCCAGGGCAATCCTGGAGGGTTGGCAACCCTACCAGCAAATCCCATGCACTCGATCGGTGATACATCACTTCATAAACAATACAAACCGAGCTGCACTGGAGCAATCTAGAAGCCTGTGGCATCGGCAAGTCAAAGGATATTTACAAAATACAACACAATATCTACAACAACAAAAAAAAAGCTTAATTAAACTTGATGCAAGTTATGAAAAAAAAAATCAATGGCAAACAAACAACATTCTTGCAACCAAGAGTTTGTAATCCCAATTCGTTTTATCCCTTGTGTTTCTTGACTAACGCCCTGAAAAGGTTTTGTGTTTGGCTAGTCCAAATCAGTCAGAACAAAAAAACATTACTTTTAGATTAAAACGAGAGGCCACGTCTGTCAAGTTTCTTTTCAATTTGGATCTTAAAAGGCTGTAAAACTAACAGTAATAACAAGTAGAAATGACCATCAGGCATTGTATTAAACTGTCGTGCGTTGCGCCGTTGTTAAAATGTCCGTGTAATGTGTGGCTAGGTTTAATTTACAAAAAAAGGCGTGTAAGGCTTCGAGAGGTTTAGTGTGCTCATATCGATAGTGTGTGATTTGTGCCCGTCAGTGTGGTGATACAAGAACGTCCCAGTTCTATAATAATTGGATAAAATACTCCATCTTGTTTTCTCCCTCGAAAGAAAAGGAACTACAACATTATGGTACAAACCAGGGGCTCGATCACCATCCCAACACATTCCACTTCAAATCTTTCACTGGGATTCAATACAATCAGCTCCCCTCCCACGTTTTTTTTTGCTGTCTTGCAAAAAAAGAGACACAAACTGTTGTTATACATTCAAAGAAAAAAGGTCATTACCATCTTCACAACAATGTTCCGCAGACATTGGTGAGTTCTAGAATACCAATCGAACACCGACGACAAGACGAGATTCATTTTCAGTCACTGCACTGTGCACTTTATAAACAAATATTATACAGACCACTGTCATCACAGCATACACTCATCTATCTTAGGTGGCAGTGAGATACACGTTGTTCTCATGCACTAGGTTAGCGCAAACCAATAGGACACGAAGAAGTGAACCCAACAGATAACGTGCCAAGTCCAACTCTATATACACAGGAGATGAAATTCTGTTCCAGATTAGTGTACAATATTTCCCAATCCCTCTCTGCTCAGCTGCATTCCCGAAAGCTCACATTAGGTTTTTCTCTCCTTCTTTCACTGTTTTGTTCATCTATACACTCAGGACCTTTAGGCACTAGCTTCCCATCATCCCTTTATTTCTTAACGTGCATGTAATGACAAGTCAGGAGATAAGTGTGAATGGATAAACTCTACAATTTATTGGTGCATGGGCGTTGGATGATTCCACGTTTCCCCCACTCCCCCCCCGCGTTAGACAAAGGAGTTCATGGCATTGACCGGGGACGGGGCCTCAGAGCTTTCGTTGCCCTCCACCGCTTCCTTTTCCTTCTTCCCGCTGTACTGTCCAATAAAAGAGCCATCTTCGTTGAACTGCCCTTCCCCACCTTCGCCGTAGTCAACCAAGCTGTCATCACTCACGCCCTTCTTAACCGTCCCGTCGGAAGGCGTCCGGCTACCTTTAAGTGGTTTATGGTCCTCCGTGTCACTGGAAAGGAGGATAACATTTAATAAAGGTGCAAGTTTTAAAATGTAAATACAACAGACAGCAAAACTGTTAACTTACAGCAAGATCAATATACGTACTAGCGAACGTATGCATTACCAGAGTCAACCATCTGAACGAACTGGGAAGCCATTCTAATAAGGCATAATCCATTACTTTACATAGTATCTCTAGTGCGAGGGATTACCATACATCATCCAGTCTGATGAATCTCATCTCCCACTCCATTTACAACCAGCGGGTTACAATTCCAATTCAAAACGTTTCAAGATAGGAAGGAATCATGGAAATGAAAGTGAGCAGCTCATGGAGTGACATGTTTCGCTATCGAGGAAAGGATGACAGCATTTATCAAACGGGGAATGGCATTTGGAATATCCTTTTCTAGCCCAGGGTGAACCTACAGCCGTGGCCAGATGTTACTGCTCTCAATGGTCGTTCCAATGACCAAGATTTCCATTCAGATTGTAACTGGAGCCTGGGTTCTTTACTGTCCTGTCGGGCCACTGCCGATCAACTGAGATGCAAAGTAGCAAAAAATATTAGTCAGCGGGTTCAAGGACACATTTGGAACCTTTGGGCTGGAAAAGGGATGATGCTAGTCGGCGGTTAGTTAGCAGGAAGAGTCATCAGCGGGTGGGTTATATGAAATTGGGAAAGGAAATGGAGACTGTTCTGAAATGAAGAGAGTTTGTATTGAGCTCATTCCATGAAGTAGAAAGGTTAAGCAAATGCTGTAGGGGCATTCAAGTCATTCGGTGTTACTCAAGGCATGCCAGACTTTCAGTTGCCACCTTACCTTTCCAGAGACCTACATTTTCCATTAAAGAATGCAGAAGAAACAAATGAAAACAGTCAGAAGAAGCAGCAAGGTCGGTCTGTTGTCAGGTGCGCGTAATTCTTGGACAACCGGCCCAGTTTTTAATAGGAGAGTACATCTAAAAGCTGCATTAGTAACAGGGAAGAGAAGAGACCAACGGAAGCCAAACACATTTGAATACAATCCTTGCTATCCCACACTGCTAGCCACTGGCGCTGCTCCATGGGCAGTCGAGGAAGACCTGAATGCTGATCTGACTGAGGAATGACTGATGTGCTCGCCACGCTTAGGGACCATTATGCGTTCAGGAGGACTCCCTCTACGATTTTGCAAGAGATTCTGCGCAGGTCTCCGTGGATCCCGACACCTTCCAACCAAACGCAATTCTTCCCCATTACGGGTAGAAAGAAGTGGAAGCCTGGCAATTTATTTTCAACTGAAGGACCAAACCTAACCGTGGTGCTATAAAAAAGGCAAAATGCATCAGCAGTAATTTTTTTAAGAAACAAAATTCACAGCAGGCTTGGCTACCATCAAAAGTAACAAGGTATGTTGCCTGCATTGATTATGTTCAACCGCAATCTATTACTTGATAAAGAAGGACTTGCATTTATATAGTGCCCTTCTTGACCCAAAGCCCTTCACAGCCAATTAAGTACTTTTTGAAGTGTAGTCGCTGTTGTAATATAGGAAACGCGGCAACCAATTTGCGCACAGCAAGCTCCCACAAACAGCAATGTGATAATAACCAGATAATCTGTTTTAGTGGTGTTGGTTTTAGTTTCAAGGACATTAAGACTCACTAATGTCAACTCAAGTGCGTGCACAATTTACGAAACAAAATTCTGGGGTTCAACTGGTTTTGCTGGGACACCGATTCCAGGAAGTGATAGGCACAGTGATGTGCATTGAGCATCAGGTAGATCGAGGGAAGGGAATGAAGGACAGGCACATGGGCAGAAAGAAGAAAGAATCCCTTACTAATAGAAGCATCGTTAGCTCCCCTAATGGACTCAGCCTTTGGTGAAGCATGAAGCCATACAGACCATAATAATCCAGGTTCCAACTCCCAGTCTCTGCTGAGTTAATTGAAGTCGGCCAGGACACCAGGGGAGGTGCAATAATTGGCCTCAGAGCCCATGGGGTGAAATCACGCAGGTTTCCCAGCGACCATTCCTGCGAACTGCATGCAAGTGGATGCCGGGGGAGGACAGGACCAGGCCCAGCCGAGATGCCCCCTAAGGTCGACCAGCCTGCCAACACCGACCGTCGAGGTTCACACATGAAGAATGTGCGATTGGGCGGGATGGGGCTGTTCCCCCCCTTACCACCACCACAAGAATCAAAGCCACTAGGCAATGAAGAAAAGCAGCAAGCATTGGAATAAGAGTGGTCTTGTAGAGCGCTGATAGTACTTCAAAGACCCAGCTTGGAGTGTGGAGGGGGCCAATAACTTCAGACAGACATAGCTCTGCTCCTAGCCCCAGTCACGTTAATCTTTTGCTAATTACCAAACAGCTGTCTTCAACATGATGATGCATATTTTTAGAGATCTGGACTATTTTTAATTCCTGCTACCAATTTTTTTTTTTAATGGACTCATTTGCAAAAGAAAATACACTCTCAATTAGAATTGAATGTTTTCACTTCAGCGGATGACAGAGAAAGGAGAGGAAGGAAAAGAAATGGAAATAGAAGAGTGACTAACATCGCCCCCCTTATAGAAAGTTCTTCCAGAAGGCTTTAAGCACGGTTCAGGAAATAGTACTAGAAGCATTGAGAACAGAATTTAGTAGGTCAAGTGATTAAACAATAACTGGAGTTCAATTTCTGCCCTTTCTCTCCTGTAGGTGTGAACTCACATTGGGGTAGAGTTGAAGAGGTGTTTGTCAACCATTGATGACTGGGCCAGGTGGCCAATTATCATGTACGGATGTAGAAGCTGTTCAACTATGGAAGGAATCACAACCAGACTTGATCCTATCTTTACTCCTCCAAATCTGGCCTCTTGAGCATCCCCGATTTTAATCGCTCCACCATTGGCGACCGTGCCTTTAGCTGTCAATGACTTAAGCTCTGATACTCCCTCCCTAAACCTCTCCGCCTCTCTTTCCTTCTTTAAGACGCTCCTTAAAAACAATCTCTTGGATCAAGCTTTTAGTCATCTGTCTTAATATCTCCTTTTGTGGCTCAGTGTCAAATTTTATTTGATAACGCTCCTGTGAAGCTCCTTGGGATGTTTTACTTCGTCAAAGGCGCTATGTAAATAAAGTTGTTGTTGTTACCTGATGGCCACATGCTCTCTTTCCAGCAATTGTCACTGGATAAGCAGGAACACAGATTTACCCATTCCTATCCCGGGACACTGAAGCCCCCAATGCTGCCTTGGCTGAGATCAGCGAACTCAGCACAGACCGAATCTGGGGCCTTTCGGTCTGTACGGCACGTTATCTTTATCTAGAACCAGGGGCCACAGCCTCAGGATAAAAGGGTAGGCCATTCAGGACTGAGATGAGAAGAAATTTCTTCACACAGAGGGTTGTGAATCTTTGGAATTCTCTACCCCAGAGGGCGGTGGAGGCTCAGTCATTGGGTATATTCAAAACAGAAGTCAATAGATTTCTGACTAGTAAGGGCATCAAGGGATATGGTGATAGGGCCGCTGAATGGAGTTGAGGCAGAAGATCAGCCATGATCTCATTGAATGGCAGAGCAGGCTCGAGGGGCCGAATGGCCTACTCCTGCTCCTATTTCTTATGTTCTTATGTTCTAACTCAGCTATTGGTGCACCTCAAAGTTTGACGATTACAACTGCATACCTGAATTCCCAAAATGCGCTCCCATTATATAAAGCTCTGCAGTGGGAGGGCTAAATCAGAAACTTTATCTGTAAAGGTGATGGTGGGCCTTCTTCTTGAGCCACTGGTAGTGGTTTAGATACAACTGAGTGGCTTGCTGGGCCCCTGCAGAGGGCAGCTGAGAGTCAACCACTTTGGTGTAGGACCCGAGTCACGTATAGGCCAGACAGGGTAATGTTCCCCAAAGGACCAGTTGGGTTTTTATGATAATCTGACAGTCACTTTTACTGATAACAGATTTTTATTTCCAGATTTCTTTTTTTGTAGCAGAATTCCAATTTTCAAACTGCCGCTGTGGCACACTTTAAAAGTACTTCAATGGCTGTAAAGCGCTCTGGGACATCGAAGTGGTGAAAGACGCTATATAAGTGCAAATCTTTCTTTCTTTCCTTTCAGTGTCAGTTTTGTGTGTGAACCCGTGTGGATCGAGACTGCTCAAACATATTTCATGTCGGACCCTTACTGCCAGCAGACAGAAAAGTCCCAAAAATATTTAACACACTTCCCAAAGATGATAGATAGCATAAAGTGTTTATTAGATGTGCTGGTGACACGTAGTGACAGAGTATTAGCACTGCACCAATATTTTCATGATCACAATGGGTTGCCCGATTTGGGCATGACTGATTCTATTACATCCAACTGGAATGTCAAGAGCCTACGATGTGCTTAGATGTTTGGCTACATCAAACAGGTCAGGAGTAAATTCGAGACATGTGTTAGTCAAGGATTGAGTTGTGTATTGTTGGCATGAGTACTGTGTACATATAAGCCCCAAGCCTAAAGGCTCCATGACTTGAATGTCTCTCCTGCCCAGCTTTTTACGCCCAACAACTATACTGTCACTCTTCCTTCTCCCCTTGCCCTCAGCTCCACACAGCTACCTGAGTTATAACTTGCTCCCAATTTTCCTTTTGAAGATTGGGAATTTACATTGGGTGTAATGGAGAATTGATCCCAGCAGTAAGCAGATGAGTCTGACATACTAATAGGTCTGTCATCACTGACTCATAATCCCTCTCTTGTCGAACAATGGACCAGATCTAGGTTGCTGTAGAATATTGGGTGCTAGCATTCATTAATAACCTTGGGCATCTCAAGCAACAGCGCAATCTCTGTTGAACATGAAGACAGATTGGCAGATCTTTCTTGTTCCAATATCTTAACTTGCCTCAGTCAGCGCACCACACTTTACCTCAGTGATTAGAGAAGCACCTTCCCTGAGAAGGAAAGAAACTGGGGGGAAAAAAATGTGTGTATTTTTCTTTTTCCTCATCAGATTTCTCCCCTCCCATCCTTTCCCTTTTATTTGTCCTCTCGCCCTCCCCCCTTCTCTCTCACTTCCTCACATCTCCTCTCAAAGGCGCTAACTTCTACTGGGGTGGGGTTCCACAGAGACCTTATTCACAGGTAAGGCAAAACACCGGTCGACGGTCAGTGATCTGAAGAAGGAAGCACAACGCACCCGAGGGAGGAGCCAAATTAATGGGTGTCTAATGGGAGGGGGAAGGAAACGAATCAGCTGAGGGGAGGAGCATCGACTGTGTACTGTGACAGGGGCTAATGTGAAAGTCTGAATGAGGAGAATTTAAAAGTTGTTTAAGTATGCAAATTGGTGAATTTATTGCTCAAACTGACAAAATTATGAAGTGAAATTCTTCATCTTCTTGATTTATGATTGACAGAAACTATTTTTAGTCATTTAAATTTCAAACAACACTTTCTACTGGATGAGATCTCACTTGAAGCTGTGATTAGGATGATATTGTTAAGCGGAATATACATGCACAATTCTGGTTTGTACTTTGCAATTTTTCTCGCTTGTGTTAGAATTCTCTCAATCAGTTTGGTTACAATTCCATTTTTTTGTATTTAAGGATTGCTCAAAGAATTTTCTCGAGACCAAACCTCCCTGCACCAAACTCTCTAGCGCTACCAGTTCAGGTTGTCCTCACTTTCTAATTTTGATTGTCCATTCCCCAGATGGGTCATTGGTCAAACACATTGCATGGTGCGGAACTGAGCCACACAGGCCATGAAGATGGCAGGTTTATTTCCTGGTCGGCGCCGAGTGAGCTGATCTTAGCTAACGTAACATTAAAGGCACCAGCATCTTCGGGTTAAGGAGGGGGGGGGGAAATCTGGCCAGAGTTCCTGCTCCTGGTTGGTATCCAAAATCCCTGCTAGAAGTGTGTCAGGTGTAGGATAGGCCTGGGCCCAGCTGTGATGTGAAGTGTGCCACGTGTAGGATAGGCCTGGGCCTAGCTGTGATGTGAAGTGTGCCACGTGTAGGATAGGCCTGGGCCCAGCTGTGGTGTGAAGTGTGCCACGTGTAGGATAGGCCTGGGCCCAGCTGTGATGTGAAGTGTGTCAGGTGTAGGATAGGCCTGGGCCTAGCTGGGATGTGAAGTGTGTCAGGTGTAGGATAGGCCTGGGCCCAGTTGTGATGTGAAGTGTGTCAGGTGTAGGATAGGCCTGGGCCCAGCTGTGATGTGAAGTGTGTCAGGTGTAGGATAGGCCTGGGCCTAGCTGGGATGTGAAGTGTGTCAGGTGTAGGATAGGCCTGGGCCCAGTTGTGATGTGAAGTGTGTCAGGTGTAGGATAGGCCTGGGCCCAGCTGTGATGTGAAGTGTGTCAGGTGTAGGATAGGCCTGGGCCTAGCTGTGATGGTCACTATGGTTGCTAAGCTGGCTGATAACTCAATATCTCAACCGTTTGGATGAAGTGAGGGGAAGGCCTTGCACATTGCATTGTGCCGACAGCACCAGTTGCTGCTTTCAGAAGTGGAAGGGGAGGAAATTGGAAGGAAAGTCAGAGGATAAATATAAGGGGCAAATTTTTGTTTTCTCCCTCTGGGTGGTAATCAGGCCCATTGCAGAATCTGCCCTGATTTTCACCTCTTTAAAATCAATGGTATGAAAATCGAGCGGGTTCTACAACGAGCGGGTGATGTGCTCCGCCAGGGATAGGGCGCGGGCGGAGAAGATGAAAAGTCACCTCGCAGTCCTTTAGAAGAAAAAGATGGCTGTGGCATATGTGGCGAGAGGGCCTGTAACCCCAATGATCTTTGACATGGTCAGATCATCCTGCTCAATCTCTGAGGAAGCACCTCCATTCTGTCTGCCAATTAAACAAACCAAGCCCAAACACTGTGCACTCAATCCAACAGTGCAGCTGTGCCCCAGGAGCGTTTAAAACGTATTAACAGGAACAGCCGCGACATGGCCTGGTCTTTACATTTACACATGGTGTCTGGGTTAGGCTGGGAGGGATTCCGGCAAGCTCCAGGTATTTAGGCTCATTAGCTGCAACTGGATTATGAAACAAAGGAACAGGACTAGGCCATTCAGCCCCTCGAGCTTGTTCCGTCATTCAAATAGATCAAGGCTGATCTGTATCTTAAATCCATCTACCCATCTTGGTTCCAGATCCCTTACACCCTTATGTAAAAAAGGTCGATCTCAATTTTGAAATTTTCAATTGACCTAGTCTCGACAGCTTTTTTGGCAGCATGAGTTCTCGAGTTCCACCAGCCTTTGTGTGAAGAAGTGCTTCCTGACATCACCCCTGAACAGCCTAGCTCTAATTTTAAGGTATTGGCCCGAAAATTAAACCTAATACGCGAGAGTACGCACTGTGTACTCTCGCATATTAGATCCCGAATTGCCGGTTTCCTGCATGCACTGCGCATGCGCGGGAAACTAGCACTTCGTGAATTCAAAAGGGGGCAGTTCCTAAGTGAACCGCGTGCACACTACAGGCTGCGCGCACGCAGTGCACTTAGTTTTTTTTCCAGCTTTGAACGCGCAGGTAAGTGGTGAAGATTTTACACACAAAGAAAGCAGGCGTAGGACCCCCTTTTAACAAGGTAAGTAGTTAATTAAGTGTTATTTTAAATTTTTTCAACAGGTTTATCTTTTTTAGAGACTTTAAAGAAAGGTAAGTTTATTTTTATAACTTTTAAAAAGATTTTAAATTTTTTCAAAAATTTAATTTTTTGTTTAAAGTGGTTAATTTATTTAACTATACTTATTTTATTAATGTGATGGCTTTTTTTTAAATTTAATTGCGGTTTAGCTGTTCTTTTGGGGGTGTGTAGTATTCATAGCTTTGACAGCTCTTGCCGTCAAAACTATGAATGAAAGATGGTGTGCTGCCATTGGCTCTAACTAAATCACATGATCCCAGAGCTCGCACGAACTAATTGCGTCTCTGGATCACGCAAGCACTGCACGGTTGCAACAGAGAGAGCGTTTGAAACTAAAGTTCGTGTGGGCCCGGAGCAAAAAGGTAGGCGCGGAGTGCGATATCGCGGGGAATCCTTACCCCCGCGGGAACCATCCATGGTTAATTTCTGGGCCTATGTCCTTATGGACTCCCCCACCAGAGGAAATAGGTTCTCTCCATCTACCTTATCAAATCCTTTCATCATCTTAAAACAACTAGATCTTCTACACTCAAGGCAATACAAGCCTGGTCTATTTAATCCTTTTAGCCCCGGTATCATTCTGTTGAATCTGAGCTGCACCGCCTCCAAGGCCAGTATATCCTTCCTGAGGTGCGGAGCCCAGAACTGAATGCAGTGCTTCAGATGGGGGCTAAACAAAGCTTTATATAACTGCAGCAAAGATTCCACCTCTTTGTATTCCAGCCCTCTTGAGGTAAAGGCCAACATTCCATTCGCCTTTGGATTATTTTTTTGTCGCTGCCCACTAGCTATTAGTGATTTCCGTGCATACACCCCTAAATCTCTGCTCCTCCACAGTTCCTAGCTTCTTGCCATTTTTAAAGTACTCTGATCTGTCTTTGTTAGGTCCAAAGTGGATTGACCTCACATTTCCTTACATGTAGAGGAATTTAGATTTAGAGGAATCCTTATATCAAAAAAAATATTAGTTCTGGATAACCCCGATAGTTCAGCTGGTTAAAGCAGTGTGTAGGAGGGTCCCAGGTTCGATGTCCAGTATGTACGGAGTTAGATGATCTCAGTCAGGGGGGCTAGAATCGGCCTCAACGCTCCTGGTTTAGGAAGGGGGCAAATCAGCTGTGGTTCGCCCTCTGACGCCTCCTGGCAAGCACACCTGTGGACCTCGAGTGATGCCGACCATAGCCGAATAGCCTGTGGCCAACGGTGAGGTACTGGAGGGTGAGCAATGACCATGGAAGTGTGCCGCAGGCAGGAGGTAATGTCTTAGAGACAGGAGGGGAGGGCTGAAAATTTGTGGATCAAAAACGATGGAGAAAAACAGGTCAGTTGTGTGTGTGTGTCTGTCTGTGTGTGGGCGTGTGCATGTTCTTTGGGACTCGTTCTATATTGATAACTCCTGCAGATGTAAAGTGCTGAAAACAAGCTCATGTTCTGCAAGAAACGTGAGAAATCAGTTCCCAGAGGTTTAATCAACGATAGCAGAATCAAGTTAAAAGTCCAACATATTTAGTTGAGTTTCAGCTTTCCAGACAAGCAACATTATCGGCCAAGAACATTACACTCTGTCTTAGCACTAACACATTTACCTTTTATTTCCATTAGGGTGCAACAATATCCATTTTCTTTTAATCTTTCCCTCTCTCTCTCTCTCCCCCCCCCCCACATATGTTGGCTCGTGCTGGGGTTTGGCCCCACAGGCACCGATATCGCTCTAGTATCCCACCCATCCAAACATTCTTCATCTACGAAGCTAGGGAGGGCGCGCTGGCAGGTTAGTCGACTGTGGAAGGCGTCACAGCCAAGCTCACCCCTGTCCCCTTCCAGCACTGGACAATAATCCAGTATGGGAACTTTGGCTCATTTGTCTCCCTCCTGAACCCAGGGTAGGTGAGGCCAAAGGTAGCACCCTTTGACAGACCCACTGAGATCAGCTAATTCAGCACACACTGGGAATCACATCTGATCGCTTTGTAAACAGTGCAGGTCCCCACTAGGCTATGGAGGGAGTATATCCTTTGATCCAGGTAGAAAGTTACGGGTAAAATCTTTGAAGAACTTTTGCGACTTCCCTTTCTGTTGTCCCGATTCCCTCCAAGTGAGCTCGCCACTGCCTCGGCCTGTCAACAGTATCAAGGGCTTTGTTCCTTGCTCCTAAGCAAGTGGTCCCCTGCCCCCACCCCCCACCCCAGTGATAGTAACGATCATAAATATTGACCCATCAATTAATAACTTGTTGCACCCTAAGGTTATGCAGAAATAGTAAGGCAATGTAGATGGATAGCAACATACAGCTAATTATACAAAACAGGGGTACAATATATATATATATATAATCTGTAAATAAATAGCAGTAATGTACATCAACATTACAACGCTCGTACAGCTTAGGTTATCATACAAAATGGGAAAGAACTTCAAGTACAGGTATAATAATAATTACAAGAACACATAAGGCTTCAATATCACAATATTCCTTTGACACTGTATTGGAGATGATGCTCTTCACTGTTTACTAAGTGCTTACCATGTATTAAAGGGACATCGTCTTTGTGAAAAATGGCTGGCCAAATTTTTTTTTTTAATTTGCTAAATGCACAATGTAAACTGCGTTGCTGTCAACAAGTAACATGGGCAGGATGTAAATGGCACACAGCTCTTTGCTCCCTGGTGATGTACCCAGAGCCCCCTCCCCTTTAAGGAATGTAGTTTGAGCCCCCCTCTCCTTTAAGGAATGTAGCCAGTGCCCCCTCCCCTTTAAGGAATGTAGCCAGAGCCCACTCCCCTTTAAGGAATGTAGCCAGAGCCCCCTCACCTTTGAGGAATGTAGCCAGAGCCCCCTCCCCTTTAAGGAATGTAGCCAGAGCCCACTCCCCTTTAAGGAATATAAGGAACCCCCCAACAACGGCAGCTTTCCACGATGCCAAAAGGAGAATCTTTCCATATCTCTCACCACATTCATCCCCCCATCTCTCCTGAAATTGTCAACTCAGGCTGGGATAAGGTTCCCACAAGTGCTGACCGCCCTCTGATGCCTCACCCAATTATTTATGGAAGTGCATTGCCAGAATGTGCCAACGGGGTATTCAATGGTGGAAACCATCACAGTTGAGCCCGAACCCGTCCTCGGCTGACGTGAGCGCGCGCACACACGCGCGCATTTACCAACTGGATGGTGATCGGGAACAGGACCCCCCAGTCGATTTTTACCCCTTACTCGCCCTGGCGTAGTGAGGCAGTGATGGAGATCTGTTAGCTTAGCACAGACCAGGGATCTATCCTGGGGACCCTCTTGGTTTTGTGGATCTGCTATTCACTGAGTAAATTCTCCGAGGCATCAGAGGAGTCAAAGGAGCTTAATCTATCCCCCTTCCCCCCTCAAAAATATACTCCCAAAAATGGGCAATGAATAATACTGAACACTATGGCAGGAATATTAAACCCTCAGGCTCTAGGATTCTTTGAACTTCTGTCAAAACAACAATAAAATGGGCTACCTCAAGGAAATATTTTAAAGGAAGATTTTTTCAGGTTCTGACATAAACAAATCAATACTCTATTAAGAGATTTTCCACTTACTGAGCTCTAGGTTGGATTCTGAATGCAGATCTGGATGTATTATTTTTATATATATGTAAAATGTATAAAACACAGACATACATAATAAAGTTTACACTGGATTATTAACATCTTGGTTCATGAACAGACTATTTTACAAACCAACCTCACTGTAGCACAAGATCATTAATCTTCAAAAAATACTGGGACAGCATGTCAGGGGTGAAAGGTCACTCCGGGGAGGGGTGTGAGGGCAGTGGGTCAGGGGGTGAAAGGTCACTCCAGGGGGTGAAAAGTCATCCCAGGAGGGGTGTGACAGCAGTGTGTCAGGGGTGAAAGGTCACTCCGGGGAGGGGTGTGAGGGCAGTGGGTCAGGAGGGTGAAAGGTCACTTCGGGGAGGGGTGTGAGGGCAATGGGTCAAGGGGTGAAAGGTCACTCCAGGGAGGGGTGTGAGGGCACTGGGTCAGGGGGTGAAAGGTCACTCCAGGAAGGAGTGTGAGGGCACTGGGTCAGGGGGGGGGGAAAGGTCACTCCGGGGAAGGGTATGAGGATATGAACCCCATGCTATTGGTGTCACTGATTATCGAAAGGTGGAAGATTCCACAATTGTTACAATCTATTTGCTATGACTGAAGTGACCAAGCCGAATTGTGTTTGAGTTTATGCCATAAATTACTACAAAGATTGGGTGGATTGAATTCGGAAACCCACGTTTGAAAGAATGCTCCTTTAATACCATGCAATAATTTGAAGTTTAAAAAGAGATATTGCAAATCAAGGTACATTAGAATAAAAATGAGCCGATAAAGATCGAATCTGTGCCTCATGGGGCTCATTTCTAGACGATGCTCAGCTGCCTTAACTAGCTGTATTCCACTGAAGCTGAAGATGCACCAATTTAAAGCAGGCAAATTAAGGAGCAGGCCTTGGGGAGCCTGAACAACACAGGGCCTATGAGGGTAACCGATTGTATTCAGGCCTAATCACTGGGCCTAACACATGCTCAGGTTCACCTCTTAAGTAACACTTAGCCCTCTTTATAAGACTGGAACTACTGGGGTGAGGGGAGGGGATTATCCACCATTCTGTATGTTTAAGCTCAGTGTGTATTGTGCTAGAGGACTTTGTTTGCTCGACAACACTTTATTAAATACCGTTTCATGCCATATATTCCAATCAAATTATCATCAAAGTATGACTCGGGGTTTTACGGCCTTTTAAATGTTAGATTCGTGCCGAGGTGAAATGATGTTCGGCTGTAAAAGTCATGATTCACATGAACGCGAGTTTTCATTCTGCAACGAGCTCAAACTAAATCTGCTCAGCCTCATGACTTTTATCGTGCAGTAAAAATCAGTTCAGCAGGCCCGAGCTGGGGTTAATCTCCAGAGGCTGCAGCTTAATAATAAAAAATTCCACCTCCAACTAAACCTACACTGCAGAAAAAAAAAACCCAGACAGTAATGATGCAGAGGGCTGCGGTGTTCTTGTTCCCTGGAGTGCAGCGCATTCCGAGGTACAAGTCCAAAACAGTGCACAGAATAAAACGGCCCTTCAGTCCACTGCTTCTTCTCCAGCCAGAGTGCCCAGCTCCTCCAGAGCACCAGTCTCCCCCGTCCCAATCCCTGTCTCCCCCAACTCCCCCTCAAAACACAGCCCACCCCCCCCGCCCCCGACGCTATACCCACCTCACCCTGCCACAATACCCAGGACGCAGGGCCCCGGTTCTAGGTTTTAAGAAGAGCTGCTTGCTTCCATGGCGCCAAAGCAATGCCTGGCCTAAGCAAGGGATGGTGGCTTTATGGTGAGGCCTGATACCAGAAGCACTTGGGCGTGTGAGGCCCACAGTCATTAACCCACCTGCGACCACCCTCACACAAAGGGGAGTGGAAAGCATACTCCTTGTGTCACTAATGATGCTGTACTAGGCCGAAGCAAGTCCATAACAAATCTTTAGCAGCCAGCTCCAGCCACAGGATGTATTGGCCCCAGTCTGTTGACTCTGGAGGTGCAGTCCTCAGAGCAGTGAAATGTATAACATGTGCACTTAAGGAAAAATACAGGTTAATAAATGAAAGCCAGCAATGGATTTGTTAAACACAAACCATGTTTGACTAACTTGATTGAGAGCTTTGATGAAGTAATGGAGAGCGTTGATGAGGGTAGTATGGTTGATGTTGTATATAGACTTTCAAAAGACGCGTGATAAAGTACCACATAATAGACTTGCTAGCAAAATTAAAGGGGCAGCGGCTGCGTGCATACAAAACTGGCTAAGAGACAGAAAGCAGAGAGTAGCGGTGAACGGTTGTTTTTCAGACTGGAGGGAGCTATACCGTGATGTTCCCCAGGGGTCGGTGCTGGGATCGCTGCTCTTTTTCATATATATTAATGACCCAGACTGGATATGGACAGACTGGTGAAATGGGCAGGCAGATGGCAGATGAAATTTAATGCAGAGAAGTGTGAAGTGATTCATTTTGGTAGGAAGAATGAGGAAAGGCAATATGAACAAAATGGTACAATTTTAAAGGGGGTGCAGGAACAGGGAGACCTGGGGGTGTACGTACACAAATCTTTGAAGGTGGCAGGAAAAGTTGAGAAGGCTGTTAAAAAAGCATATGGGATCCTTGGCTTTATTAATAGAGGCAGAGAGTACAAAAGCAAGGAAGTTAGGGTAAACCCTTATAAAGCACTGGTTAGGCCTCAGCCGGAGTATTTTAGCCAATTCTGGGCACCACACTTTAGGAAGGATGTCAAAGTCTTTGAGAGGGTGCAGAAGAGATTTACTAGAATGATACCAGGGATGAAAGACTTCAGTTACGTGGAGAGACTAGAGAAATAGGGGTTGTTCTTCTTAGAGCAGAGAAAGAAAGAAAGAAGAAAGACTTGCATTTCTATAGCCCCTTTCACGGCCACCAGACGTCTCAAAGCGCTTTACAGCCAATGAGGTACTTTTTTGGTAGATGCGGCAGCCAATTTGCGCACAGCAAGCTCCCACAAACAGCAATGTGATAATGACCAGATAATCTGTTTTTAGTGATGTTAAATTGAGGGATAAATATTGGCCAGGACACCGGGGAGAACTCCCCTGTTCTTCTTCAAAATAGTGCCACAGGATCTTTCACCCATCTACCTGAGAGGGCAGACGGGGCCTCGGTTTAACGTCTCATCTGAAAGACGGCACCTCCGACAGTGCAGCACTCCCTCAGTACTACACTGGAGTGTCAGCCTAGAACTTTGTGTGCTCCAGTCTCTGGAGTGGGACTTGAACCCACAACCTTCTGACTCAGAGGCGAGGGTGCTACCCAATGAGCCACAGCTGACAAAGTTAAGAGGAGATTTGATAGAGGTGTTCAAAATCATGAGGGGTTTTGAAAAGTAAATCAGGAGAAACTGTTTCCAGTGGCAGGGTCAGTAACTGGAGGAGACAGATTTAAAGTAATTGGCCAAAGAACCAAAGGCGACATGAGGAAACATTTTGTTAACACCGCAAGTTATTGTCATCTGCAATGCACTGCCTGAAAGGATGGTGGTAGGAGATTCATTAAAATAACTTTCAAAAGGGAATTGGATAAATAGTTGAAGGGGAAAAATTTGCAGGTCTATGGGGAAAGAACAGGGGAGTGGGACTAATTGGAGAGCTCTTTCAAAGAGCCAGCACAGGCACGATGGGCCGAGTGGCCTCCCCTTCTGTGCTGTATGATTCAAGATTCACCAGCTATTTTCAGTGTGCAAACATGACAGCTGTGCTCCAATAGCACAATCTCGACAATTCACGGATCTAACCCATACTTGGCACACTGATGACGTCACCACTGGTGTGTTATCTATACTCTCTATCCATCGGGTATGACATGCACTGTAGTCTCATAGTAATGAACACGCATTAAACGGCTGGTTTTCCGAATGTGCCTTCCCGGCGCGGATCCATGCCCACCCGTTTTGTACTTCCCACGATTTTCTGTTCATTATGAGAGTGCGTGCCATTTCCCAATATACCCTCCCAACAAGCAAGGCCCTCTGTGCCAGGAATGGGCATTCATTTAAAAAAAAAGGTGATTTAAGTTTTGCTTTAAGGAGCTGTCCATTATACTGAACTGATTTTGCAAGAGCTTTAAAAGCCACGTTCTCTCTCTCTCTCTCTCTCTTCCCCCGATGCACTACTCAGCTGTTTGAAGAGCTAGTCAAAATGTATTGCTGATTAGTTGGTCACTGTACGGTCAACAATGTGATATCACCAGAACTCAAATAGCTAAGCAGCACATTGGGGGAGGGAATCCTGAGCAGCGGAAGACTTTCTGACTGAACTCAACATGTATCGGCTGCACACCACATGCAGGGTGAAGGGGTCCTCCTCTTCCTCATTTCTCAGAAAGCTCTCCGTTGCATTAACCGCATGAACTATGACTCCAATGACTTTAATGTCACCTTAATATTTCTCCATCAACCAACATAACAAAAACAGATGATCTGGTCATTTATCACATTGCTGTTTGTGGGAGCTTGCTGTGCGCAAATTGGCTGCCGCGTTTCCCACATTACAACAGTGACTCCACTTCAAAAATACTTCATTGGCTGTAAAGCGCTTTGGGACGTCCGGTGGTCGTGAAAGGCGCTATATAAATGCAAGTCTTTCTTACTTTCCTTCCGTTCCACTTGCAGGTTAGCACAGTCGGTGAACAGTTAACAGGCGAGAGATGGCATCTTTACACCGGGAAACGGCAGCGCAAGGCAAACCTCACCCTTCAATACATGAACCGCCCAATTTACTTGCTGTCGGTGGCAGCAAAAACCCACTTTTCCATGGGCCTTGCCAGCTGAAATACTGGCCCCACTTCTGCCTGGCACCCAATAGAGAATGGGACCAGATGAAATACTAGTGCCAGGAAGAGGAAGCCCTCGCTCGAAATCTATGCTTTAGTGTACCTCCCATAATTGCAGAACATTAGGAACAAGAGGAGGCCATTCAGCCATACAATTAGATCATCGCTGATCGGTACCTCAACCCCATTTCCCCGCCTTTGCTCCATATCCCTTGATGTCCTTACCTAACAAAAATCTATCGATCTCAGTCTTGAAAATTTCTGACCCCCAGCAATCTCAGCCTCTTGGGGCAGAGAGTTCCAGATTTCCACTACACTTTGTGTGAAAAAGTGCTTCCTGATTTCATTCCTGAATGGTCCAGCTCTAATTTTAAGATTGTGCTCCTTTGCGCTAGATTCCCCCATCAGAGGAAATAGCTTCCCTGTATGTACTCTATCGAATCCGTTAATCATTTGAAACACCTCAATTAGTCCACAGAAAACAATAGGGGTCATGAGTTGTGTTCATTATCTTTGACTGTTCTCCCTAAAGGGGCACGTTACAGCAAGGCTACAGTCTTACATATTATAAACGCACTGCTCCCTCCATTCAATCAGCGCCCTTTCCTTCCACCAGCATGCCACACCCTCTGAAACTCCCTCCCACAACACCTCCGCCTCGTCACCTCCACCCCTGCCATCAAAACTCTAATAACGATCCTTCTCTTCGACGGTGCTCTCACCTCCTGCCCCAGCCCCTCATTTCCCTTTGATTCCTCCCCCCCTCACATGGTCGGTGCCCGCTCTATATCCAGTGCCCCGAGACATCCCCCTGTATGTGAGGAAGTCCGTGTTATATCGCACCCCCCGCGTCCATTTTCTCAAGGTCCTGCTCTAGCAACCCGGAAGATGCGAACCTTTGTAACGATCGATTCCACTCGCACAAATCTAGAAACAATCCGTTTCAAAATGTTGTTAAATGATTGGATATTGTTTTCTGTGCCGACTTTTAACAAAAAAAAAGTCGATAAATAATTTCAATTGCATTGAATTAAAAAGTCAGAGGCAGAGAGCAGTTTTAGTTAGATAAAGTGTTATTACCCATGAAATTGGGATGTATGTATGAAACATTGATATATATATATTTATGGGACAAGGGAGTTCAGATTTTGTAGGAAATGGGAAGGAACAAGGTATTGCAAAAAAGCCACAACCCCAACACAGACCATTCACAGTTTCAAAGCTCACTACGTTCAACAGGCCCAGGACTAAGGACTCCGACCAGCCGGGCAGGTCTTCAATCAGACAGTACAGAGAGGCAGCTGACAGGGGACAGGACAGGTGCTCACCTGTATTCACCGAAGGCGCCGTCGTCCTCTTTCATGGGTTGGATCTCGGGGTCTGCGTGAGCATCCTCTTTCTCCTTTACTGCAAACGTCAAAGGTTTAAAAAAAAAGGCGTGCATTACATTTGTGTGTGGTTTTCCACAGAGAAAAATGTCTGTCTGACAAGAGGGGAGTAGAGAGTGGAGAGAAGAGGGGAATAGCGGGGGGGGGGAGGGGAATAGAGAGTGGAGGGAAGAGGGGAATAGAGGGGGGGAGGGGAATAGAGGGGGGGAGGGGAATAGAGGGGGGGAGGGGAATAGAGGGGGGAGGCGCGAAGGGGGGGGATGAGCGAGGGGGGGAGGAGCGAGTGGGGAGCGAGGGGGGAGGGGGGAGCGAGGGGGGGAGCGCGAGGGGGGGGAGAGCGATGGGGGGGGAGTGGAGGGGGGAGCGAGGGGCGGGGGGAGAGCGGAGCGAAGGGGCAAAGGTTGGCGTGGAGAGGACAGTTCAATGTCACGGACAGGGTAGAGTAGAGGAAGCTTTACTCTGCTATTAATTGACCTGAGCAGTTAATACTAAATCTGGAAAGGCCATGGAACTTAGCATGAAATTTCCTCAGCTGAGAGAGTGGGGGAAATATTAAATCAGGACATTCACACTCTTGTCAAAACCTGCAACATCATTACATTCTCCCAAATTCTACAGCCTGAAATTCCTAGCAGAGGCACAAGGAAGGAACTTGATGTTCAAATACCGTAAGCAGGACTTGGGCCACCAACCTGTGGAAAACTCGGCCTTTCGTTCCCATCTGCGAATTAGGGCGGTAATTCTGCAATGCTCTGCCCCCAGCAGGGAGCTGGACTCACAGGGAGTTCTGGTCAGGGATTGTGCCACAGCACTGTACCCTGATTCTCTGGCCCCCACCTCTTCTCATCCCACTAGGAACGCGGGGCCATGGGATTATAGTGTCTGAAAGGACAGCCTGCTCCTGTGTAATTTCCAACTTGCCCCGCAAAAAAAAAGAAATTAGCGTCATTCTCGCTGGTACTTTGATTAGGAAGATGACTGGTTAAGTTATCCCTTCTTTTATGGGCCTAACCCTTTTTTTTGCCACTTTGCTGTTGTTTCTGTAGCAGCCATTTTCCTTACTGCTCTTGACGATGCTCATGTCCAAGTTGTCCGCTCCTTGTTGTGGTAGTGGATGCCATCCTAGTGGCTCTGTTGCCCTAAACAACTCTAAACCTGTGCCCTCGTCTTGCCGTCCTGGCATATCCAAAATCATTGTTCCAGTTCGACTTTCTTTATCCTATCTGACGAACCTCCATGAGTTTCCCTTTGAATGTATCTTCTTGATGTTGAAGAGCTGTATCTTATCAGCTCCTTCCTCATGGAACATCCCTCTAACACTAGGCCCTATTAGCCTCCTCTGCACTGGCTCTCTTATGTAAACATGACCAGAACTCTCTACGACCTCTAAATATCCGTGCTAGTAGAAGGTGCACTTACCTGGGTATTTGCCTCCTTTATTCCTTTTGATGAAGCAGACAATCAAGAGAATCAGGATCAAGAGGGCGATGGCGCACATTAAACCAATGAACCAACCCTGGGTGGCAATGTCTACCTGCCGGCTTGCCATGGCTGAGGTGCCGTTTATTTGAAAAAGAGAGGGAGAAAATACTGATTAAGATGTGAATCAAAGGGATTATAAGTGGAGATAGTGACCCAAGGTATTTTCTGTGTTAAATTCTCAATTCATTGCACACTGGGAATCGGTTATTTTGTATCAACAAAAGACAATTAAAACAGAATAGAAAATATTTGTTATGTACCCATTATGGATCTCAACCACAGGCAATACTGCGAGAAAGTGAAAACAGCACAAAAATGTTTGATGGGGATTCGTAGCCTTAAACTGTACAACCTGGGTGTTAATCACTGAAGTAAAAGGGTTGTTCATCATTTTGAATATCAGCCGTGAGGGGCTAAAAGTCACTGGGGGCAATTTTGACTTGGGGCAATAGTGTAAAACGTGGTGATATCGATTCAGCTGCCCGTTACACATCTCTCCCGATTTTTATTTCCATCGAGTTCCATGAAATTGGGACGAGATGTACAACGGGCGGTTTTGCCTGTTTTACACTATCGCCCAAAGTCAAAATGATCCCCGTTCTTTCCAAAAGTGGCACGAGTTTCATTTGTTTTTTTCCCCCAATTTTTTCTCCTACTCTCCCGGAGGCACGGACTCTTACCAGGGTGCAGCCCAACGGGGCTGGCACAAGTGGCCATTCTTCGTGTGTCAGCCAATACTCTGAGTGCTAACAGCTATTTGGCAATGGTGGTGGTGGGGGGGGGGGGGGGGGGTGGTGTTATAGTAGAGCTGCTGTTTTGACCAAAAACTCCACACACATATTCCAGCAGGGGTCACTGAGTATCAATCAGGAGGGGGAAATCTGTCTATTTATTTCCCCAATTGAACCTGGCACCAGATATACCCATCGAGCCATTGTGAGGATGGGAGGCTTGAGGGAGGAATGTTGGCCAGTACACCTAGCTGCTCTTCATTGGATAGGAGCAGGCAAAAGGAGCCATGGTTTAAGATCTCATTCTAAGGAGAGGTCTTTGGACAGTGCAGCACTCCCTCAGTACTGTACTCGTGTCAGCCTAGATGATACGTATGAGTCCTAGCGTGGGGTTTGAACACAAAACCTTCTGAGCAAGAGGTGGGAGTGGTACCAGCTCAGCCAAGTTTGGGCTTCAACTTTGTACAGTTTTTTTGTGAGGTGGAAAGGGAGGAGAGTTCATTTTGGGAAGTGGAGGAAGGGGAATAAAATGATTGATGAAGGAAAAATGGTGCTATTTTCTCACTCACTTTTAGAATGATACTAAAAATTGAGAACAACCCTTAAAGTTCTACCTACAGATTACGTGAAAACATTGTTGTGTTTTCATAGAACTGGTCATAAAAAAATCATCATCGGACATTCCATCTCCACACAACATGCAAAGTCTCAAAATGGCCGTGTCTCAAAATGGCCACCATACTTGGCATCTGCAACTCCTTGTGGGGAAAAAGGTTCAACACATCTTTGGTGAAGTTCCTTTTAGAAAGATTTTCAAGACTTAGATCTTATACCATTCTGTGTTGTGGTATTAGAGATATCTGTAGAAGCCATTCCTGTTTTTAATTAGAGTGTAATCTCCATTATCCACCTTCTCCATTATCTGTCAGAATTTTTACAGAACAAAGCTTGCATGAGACATTGTCTCATTGTACAACTGCCAATACCAATCTCCTCCTGTCTGACATAAACCAACCTCGCAGCCCAAGATTCAATTCAATTTGCCTTGTTTTGTATGCTAGTTGGCTTCATTCATGTACCACATAGTTAAGACCAAAATCTGGGGGCTGCTGATTATCCAATGGGGGGGGGAGGAGAGGGGATCCACTCCAATAAAAACGGAAGTTCCATTGCATATTCAATTTCAGGGCAAACTCACTTTGAAAGCCAAAGTAACAAAACAACGTCTGGGTGACAAAGTGACATGCAAGGAATGAATGGAGGAAAAAGGACAGACAGAATGAAGATATTTAACCAACAAGGAGCTCCATCAGCATCAAACCATCTTGCAACATCTCAAATGTCACCTCGACTTCGACTAAGAGCGAGTTAAAAACACCCAACAAATGGAGAAGACTCAGCAGCACGCAGAGGTGCTCCTCTCCCGAGCCCCAGTTCAAGGATGCTCCTGCCATTCATCCCAACTGAAAACAAAGCAGCTGCCGGGCCACAATATAAAAAAAACAAGTCCCATCATATCTCTCATTCTTCAACATTTAAATAGACTCTGAAGCGGGACCTTGAAAAGTCATGCAGTGTGTCTCATGGGTATATGCCAAGTCCTGAATTGAGATTCCAAGCTGTTTCACCATTTCTCTGGCCAAAATCTATGCTCACATTAAACTGCACTTTAAGTGTTTTTACTGTTAAGAGTACCTCAGAGTTTGGATAATTATCATCAGATGAAATAGGAACTGAAATGTCTTGTCACAGCTACCAAATATAACAGCAAACTGGTAACAGGCAGCACGTGGATAAAGCAGGCTAGTGAAAGGGTTAAAGACACAGTATCCCTTTTTGTTTGTCTTGACAGTTGTTCCTGTAACTTTCTGAGGGAACATCCCCTCCTCCATGTCCAGTATAGCTGCGGTTCACCCCCAGATTATGTGCCCTGATTAGGTGGGAGGGAAGCAGAAACTGCAGGTGTGGTCACGCATTTCCAACGCCCAATTTATCCTCCCGTTCCCGTCCAACCCAATGTAGTTCACTCCCCAACAGACTGGAACTCATGTCACTGGATGAGAATCGATGCCCAGGCAGATAAGGTTAAAAAATGACCACAGCGGCTAAGATTACACAACAAATTAGCCAAATGCTAATACTGAGCACCCCGGGGAATCATTTAAAAAAAATAAAGTTAGTAAAGGGGGGAGCAAAAAGTGCAAAGAAAGTTAAACACAGCTGGGGCTGCATCTGGCTTGCTGGGCTTTGCAATGACTCAATCCTTCAGGGCCTTGTCTTTCCTCGGGTGTGAGTGGGATGCCCCTAATCCGCGTTTTAACATGCTGCAGGCCTGGTCCATTTTAAAAGAGAAAGTTTGAAAGGGGAAGAGAGGAGAATCATGCGCCCGATTTATTAGCGACAGGTTTCGTGAGCTTATGGCCAATTAACAGAAGAGGAATTGATCTCTCGTGGCATCGCTCACAGGCAATCTGGAGCAAGGTTGTGACGTTTCGTTGTTAAGAGGAAGCTGTGCTTAACCTTTAAGACCACAGCTCCGGAACTCCCTGTCGGGAAGTGATCTAAATAGGGGCACGTTGTGATCAATTAGAGGCTAATTGTTTAGGGAAGTTTTTGTAGATTGGCAGCTGCTTGTAAATCCCCACATCTTTCCCTTGGGGAAGAGGCCAAGTTATCAAGGTCAGAAAATGACTGGCATTCTTTCTCTTTTTTTAATACTATTGACCCTTTGGAACTGTAACAGATATCGCCTTCGACACAAAACATAAAGAGAGAGAAAACAAAAATGTTTCTTACACTACTGAAGTGATGCCCCATGTGGGCTTCATAGCTCCATGCGGGCTATTTAAAATGAACTTGAGGTTGTCCTCAGTGACTAGAGTTTTAGAATTGCAGGAACTCTCCCAATACAGCCTAGTGGAAATGTCGAAGGGTAGAAGGTTAGATTGGGTTTAATTTGACAGCTCTGAACCCCAACCGGAGTAGACTAATAGAAAAAGGACACTGTCTCTTTAAAATGCTGGACCCGAAGGATCACATACTACTTTAATGCAGCAGGCTGCATCAACATGACTGCTTTGCTGGATAACAAACTACTAATTGTAATTTTAGGGTTGTAAAATGAAAACTGCAGATTTATTCAAAATGCTGTCATTCAGCATTGAGCGGACGATCTTGCGTTCAACTGTCATGTTGGTTCAGCGAGAGATGGATGAAGTACAGACGTAATAAAACGAGCACTGGGCCCAAGGTACATCCTGCTGAGTTATGCCATTGACACAGATGAGAGCGTTTCTGACGAGACCGTCGATGCAAGCAGACCGCGGGACCGTTGCCAGACGTGCAGAACTTCCAAAGCAGCCCTACGACTGGACATAAAAAAAACAGCCGTCTGCCCCTGCAGCAGGACTGCAAACACTGGATCGAGGGGACCGACCTCATCAAGGTCAAGGCAAATCGTTTCTTGTTTTCACAAATAATTAAAAAAAACTATATAGCGCCGGGTTGGAATTGCGGAATGCTCTCCCCGGGTAAACATCCCAGAATGCCATGTAATAAAACCAGAATTAGACGCATTCAGTTACCAGAAACCAGTGGCCCTGTAACGTAATGCTTATTGTGAACTGGAACTACCACACTTGAAAAACACTCACTCACACACACACACTCACACTCACACACACACACTCACACTCACACACACTCACACTCACACACACTCACACACTCACACTCACACACTCACACACACTCACACTCACACTCACACACTCACACTCACACACACACACACACACTCACACACACTCACTCACACACTCACACACACTCACACTCACACTCACACACACACACTCACACTCACACACTCACACTCACACACTCACACACACACACAAACACAAGGGTATCCCACAATTTTTCAAAATGGCACCTACAAGGTTAAGGAATATAGGGACAGGAGGAGGCCATTCAGCCACTCGAGCCTCCTCTGCCATTAGATCATGGCTGATCTGTATCTTAGCTCCATTTACCCGCCTTTGCTCCATACCCCTTAATACCCTTACCTAACAAAAATCTATCGACCTTAGTTTTGAAAATTTCAATTGACCCCCAGCATCCACAGCCCTTTGGGGGAGGGAGTTCCAGATTTCCACTACCCTTAATTTGCTTCCTGACATCACCCCTCAACAGCCTAGCTCTAATTTTAAGATTATGCTCCCTTGTTCTGG
This sequence comes from Squalus acanthias, assembly GCA_030390025.1. Classification (NCBI taxonomy): domain Eukaryota; kingdom Metazoa; phylum Chordata; class Chondrichthyes; order Squaliformes; family Squalidae; genus Squalus; species Squalus acanthias. The sequence goes on along the minus strand of CM059435.1, from coordinate 67,213,104 downwards.
ACTCCCCCACCAGAGGAAGTTTTAACAAGAGAAAAAAAATAATTTTGCCAGGATTCTCTCTGCTTAATGATGGACATTTTTAACTAAGGTAACAAAAGAAAAAGGCTTATTATGTTCCAGTTTAAAATGACTTGAAAGCTTTGAGAAGCTAAGACAAGACAAGACTATTCTCAATTTGCTTCAGAGGATGTTTTGTCAATGCAATAAAGCAAGTGCAGCATCTCAAGACCCTAAAGTGCTGGCACAAACTGTTGAAAATGAGCTTGACCACTGGATTTTCACTGCCAGCCCTTGGGTGTGAATTCCTGGTTCCACCCACAGCTGCTCGGTCGGAAGGCTTGTCGGGAGGGAGGCCGAACCCAACTGCTCTTTGCTCACCGCCTCACCTGGTGGACGAGTCTCAAACCGCTCGTCCTTACTCCGCAACTGGCCGGCCTGGCTCTCGGCAACAACTCGCACTCTGTAAACAGTTCCCGGCAACAAGCCCTTTAGCACAAAGAAGGGCTGCGAGGCATTTATCTGCATTTTGTCCATAGGCTCGTTACCTGAAAAGCGTACGGAGACAAAGAACTGACATAATTGCGGCCGGATCTGGTCATCGTTACACTGACATCGCTTTTGCTGTAACTAGTGCTGATCTGGGCATGCTCTACATGTGTGCGCGATCAGGATGGATTTGTGAGACACCCTTGGAGTACTGAAATACAAGTTAGGAAGTCCATTGAGAACCCGAGTTCTAAATTGCTGATAATTAATTGATTCCCCCCACCGCCAACTCCACGTTAATAAAAATTCAATTCAATTATTGATCGCTGATCAAGTCAGCCACTCTCAAAATGTGCACATTACAATTATGACACCTCATTGAATTTTATAAGCACAGTGCTGATGAGGCCTTCTCCTCTCTCCTGGTGCTGGCTCATGCTGGCAGCTCGATTGCGGCCAATCCTCACCGATAGCGGGCTGTTCGACCACAGGCAGCATCACCACCAAGCCCAAAGCTGCATTTTCCCAGTCACTGCACCAGCTACTAGGGAGTGGGAACATTTGGAGGGGGGGTCAATGAGGCCAATGGTAAAACCCTCACTGTTGCACCAGCTGAGACTAGCCAACGCAGGATTGTTGCAGGAATCAAACGTGAGAGCAGGCTTGGTTCATTCACCCACGAGGCCATCGGGAAAGCTTCCAGAGGAGGTATTCGCTTGAGTTGAAACTTGTAGGGGGCCATCACCGGGATATGTGACTCAATAACACCACCCAGAGCATGCCGCTCCCTACTTGTACAGTACTCAAAGGGCTAGTGGAAACAGGTGCGCAAACACAAGCGCAGCCAATTCCTGCTCAGAAAACAACTCCTTTGCTACAAAAATGGCAAATATCAGGAGCTCAGGGTTCAATGGGTGTGTGCTGCCGAATTTCTCACAGGGAGAATACTTCTCAAAATTCTAAAAAGGCTCCAATCTGCTCCATCTACTCACAAGTGCAGAACCGGGGATCCAATTAGGTATGGGCATATCCGCTTAATGTTGGCACTTTCCCTACATGTGCGGTGGAATGAAAGGCCAAAGTCTGAGTGCACAGGAATCGAGCATTAGTGGCCATTTCAAGTGGTTCCCAAGGTGTGATCAACCCCTAAAGCCTCCCATGTCAATGCTATTTTTTTCTTCTAAAGTGTCTCTCTCTGTGCATTGTTATATCTCCCTACCTTCCACTCCTGCAGTTCACCCCATGTTCATATGGCAGTCACAACCACCAATTTATGGTTTTCACAGAAAAATTGACGTGATCCCCAAAATATTGGTAAAAATCCCAATGGAATAATAACAGAAGGCTGAGTTGCTTCACACCAGTGGTCATCGCCTTGCCCCGCTCACAGGGTGTAACTACACTTAAGCAAAGCTGGCATGTGACCTTTACCCAGAGTTCTCCCTCCCCCCCTCTTTATTTTGTTCAGGCCTACACAGAGGTTTGCCTCCCTTTCAGTTAACCAGTTCTTATAACCTGGGGGGCAAATCCCAGCTGTTCATGGGCAAACGGTATTTGACCCCGAATCAACAATGGAGAAATGGAGCCCCACTTTCAAAACATCAGCCTGTATTTTCCTTTCTCTGATGCTGCACTTCCAGCACGTTCTGTGTTTATTCTGGTCGTGAAGGGCCAGTGGGTGGGCTTTCTCCTCGACCTCTACAATGCCCCCTGCGACTGGTCACGAGGACGAGACACTGTTGCCACAACATGGCAATTCAGCTGCTTCTGAAATGACTCCCAAGCTTTTTGTCTCCACTACACTGCTTAAGAAGTCCATTCTACGTGTTGAAGACTGAATTTTTTTCTGACATGAGGCCTAAATTAGTTTTTCACCAGTTTGAACCTGTGCCACCTTGGCTCACTTTATCCTCAAGCAGTGTTCCAAATATATCTTCTCTGTGCCGTTAAATATCTTATAGAGGTCTACAATCTGGCGGGGGAAACACAACTGTTCGTGGGCAAACAGTATTTGGCCCCAAATCAACAATGGGGAAATGGAGCCCACATGCCTTTTTAATTTGTTCTCAGTTCTAATTTGTAGGTCAATAGACTGCAAAAACAGATAGAAGCTGTAAACAGAAGGTCTGTGACTTGGGTGGGAGAAGTGTGTCGTTTGGGCAAAAAGGAGCATTTGCTTAACAGGAATTTATAACTTACACGGTTCAATAAGCAAGAGCGAACAGAATGGGTAGAGATGGATGATGCTTTACATTCCACCTAACAGAAACATATCACTTCACTGATGCTTAGCACACAGTCACTGAACAGACTAACCAGCTACCACACTAACAAAGGACGGCGAGTAGTTGTGTCATCTCGAACAGCGAAAGTGCCAGTAAAATGCTAGTGAATCCAGAACAGTAAACTAATTATAGAGCCCAAGGTCCCAGCGTCCTGCTCAGACAAGGTTACTTAATTCGTCACAGTGGCTGGGCAGACCATCAGTTACCGAAACAAATCAAATTTCAAATACATTACACCTCCTAAAAGTAGTTCAAATGAGCTGGGTGGTGATATTATGCTGCATGTGCCCCAGCATATTAGATCACAGACTGTCTAGCCAATACGTGTACTGGCTGCCCTTCTCAACGAACCGCAGACACTTCCCCATCGGCACTGCTGTTATACTGTCTGCAAGTCTCATCTAATATCAGGGCTGGATGACTGGACCAGATATGGATCGTGCTGTGGCTGGCTCTGACTACATTTAATCGATTGGACGCTTAGTTGCCCCACAGCCGCTGGTGTGCAACAATATTTATATGACTGTGACTCTATGTAATGCACAGGAGGAAAGAAGGCAGGAGCTCACAAGCAAACCAGTCACATAACAAACAAGAGTGGGGCAGTCACGAGGATAAAAACAGACGGCACAAGAGCGATGAAGACAATAGAATTGAATGTAGTGCACAAACAAGAAAGTAACTGGTACGTTCGAACTGGCTGAATCTTCAAGTTGTCTAAATATTGTATCACGTGACGAGGCTAGTACATAGTGTGTGCGGGGGTGCGGGTGGGGAGATGACTATGGTAGGGAGGGGCGAGGCCATGGAGAGATTAGAAAACAAGGACGGGAGGTTTATACAAAGTACTGAGTAATGTCCAGCCCTTCACTGGAGAGAGGTTGATTTTGTAGATCTAATTTCTTAATTGAAATATGAGTGCAGGTAGGCGGCATTGCGATGGGGTGAAGCATACTCCAACAGAGTGCCTTGAAGAAGTTGTTCATATTCTTTTGGACTACACACAATTTACATCAGTATTTAGGGACATCACAGCCACTATGGTTGACTGCCATTAAGTTATTTATTTACTGAGACACCAAGGTGAAATTCTTTTGTATGATCAAGCACTCCGAGATGTCTCATGCATGTGAAAAGTGCTGCTCAAATGAAAGTTGTTTTATATTGTTAGAGAAAAGGATGACTGAGGAAAGTGAGGAGCTCCACATCTATGAGGTCCTAGAAGTTGATGAAAGTATCAGTAAGGTTTTGTCCGATTAACACATTTCAGAGCTACAGATCCTCAGGAACTGAATCTGAGAATTTTCTTTTATTCATTCTCGGGATATGGACATCACTGGCAAGGCCGGCATTTATTGCATATCCCTAGTTGCCCTGAGAAGGTGGTGGTAGGCATTCTTCTTGAACCACTGCACTGTATGATTTGATACAATGAGGTGGCTTGCTAGACCACATTAGAGGGGAGATAAGAGTCAACCATCCCTCCTTGTCTGCACACATTCTATGTACTAGCCTCATCATGTGATACAATATTTAGATAACTTGTAGATTCAACCAGTTAGAACGTACCAGTTACTTCCTTGTTTGTGCACTGCATTCAAGAGTTGGTGTGGGACTGGAGTCACACATAGGCCAGACCGAGTAAGGACAGCAGGCTTCCTTCCCTAAAGGACATTAGTGAACTAGTTGGGTATTTAATGACAAATATTCTCTGAAGCACTGAGAATGGCAAACTGTGCAAGCAAGTAGTTATCCTTTACCTACACTTTGACGCAGAGTGATTTTGGGTTTCTATTAACATAAAATAGTGGCAGTATAATCCATGTATCAGATTCTGATTGAGCACCTGAGTGGACTAAAACCTAGATCCTTCCATCTAGCACCACTTTAAGTTTGCAATGGCTGTAGTATGACTGCAGTGCAGTGCGAGCTGCATCTTAGAAATGCCTGGACAATCCATGGGACCTTTGAAGAGCTTTTAAAGCTTTGTGTTGAATGTTTCAGATGTTAGGAGAGTGTGAAGCTCTGGATATGTGCAAACTCTGTCTTTGGTGCACCACGTGAGTCAGAGTATAACGAGAGTCTGTGAAATGTGCTTTGTAGCCACCAGGTACCAGCGTCAGGTCGGCAGCTGCAGTATAACTACGGCCAGAGACTTGCAAACTACCCAATCAACACACACTTTCTGATAGTCAAACCTATCTCAATGTCCCTTTCCCACTGGACTGCATTGCAAACCATGAGGTGCTGCTTTTCCCTTAATCCTGGCTGAAGTCCTGTTGTAGCAACAGTGTTTGGGGAGATCAAACTTCGCTAAAACGAGCCCCGATCCTGATAGGTTTGGAATAATGGGATCAGGAGCTCAGGGGACTGGAGATAATCAGAAGGAGCAGGTGAACTGCCGGCACACAGTGTCTTTTACTGGCACTGAGGGACTGATTTCTGAGATGACACAACAACCGGTTGGGTGAAACATAAATGAACCAAGTGCTCTTTCAGCATACAGTGGCACTTGCTAGATTAAAAAATGTAGAATCCAGTGAATTGAGCTCTTACTGTCAGCTATCTCATATTCAACATAAAAGTGCATATCCGTTCGGTCAAACTCCCAACTGATATTTGCATGGGTTGCGGATGAGGTAATGTTCGTAATTACTGGACGAAGAACCAGGACTAAGTAGGCAACAGGAGAGAGAGAGAGTCACGTGAAAAAAATACAGTACCAAGTGCATTAAAAAATACATCAAAAAAATAAAAGCAGTCTAGAGACCAAGGGGTTCAATTTCCTCCTCAGTGGGTTAAATTTCTTCAGCCTTGATGTTGAGCCATGGGCGACTAGTGTCGAAACGTTTAATGGGTTCCTATAACATTCGCTCCTCTGCTATTTTAATGGAGGCATAAGCCCATTTCAACTAAAATAAGCATTAAGTAACATTGCTGTTAAAATAGTGGAGGGAGGAATGCCATACGAATGCATTAAACGTCCCATGACACAACTGCAAGGCTTCTGTGCATTGCTTCTTCTAACCAGAGGAAGTTAAAGCCCCGGAAATTATTTGGTACGCAACACCCGACTGTACAGTCCCTGGGTAATTTTTGAGCCTTTTAAATTGAGTTTGCACTAAGTCAAAAGGACATTGGGTTCATGCTCAGTTTGTGCTTAGCTGCTTTTGGGACAACTCTGCTGTCTGCACTTGCACTTGTGCTCTTCTAAGTGCAGGCAATAAATTTCTGCTCCACTAATTACACCATGCTTCAAAGTCTTCCCAGGTCAGGTATTGAAGGGAGTTAGGCACAGAGTAAAGCTCGCTCTACTCTGCCCAAAGAAAGTGCTTTGACCCGAATTTGGAAATAAAGTGAGCCGCCTGCTGATTTGTTTTCTATTTTCTACACTAGTCATCCCGAGGCCTCTCTGACCGATGCCGGGGGGGGGGGGGGGGGGGGGGGGGCGGGGAAGCCTGACAGTCCGGGTAAACCCGGTGAGGCGGAGGTTCTGCCAAATTTAACGGCAGGACCGTATAATTTTCTTCTTCCGTTTCCCGCCCGGCAGCCAGTCAGATTGACAGCGGCAGGAGGTCTTGGGGACAGTCCCTGGCAATTGTGATTGTAGGGCAGGCCAGGCCAGAGATCGGGGGCTGGGGGGGGGCGGGGGGTTGTCCGCGATCACGGAGCAGGCCAGAGATTGGGGGCTAGGGGTCGCCGATCGCAACAGGGGCTAGAGAGAGGCCGTGATCGGCAGAAGAGATGCCGAAGGTTTGGGTGGGGGGCTGGGGTGGGGGGCGGGCACTCCTGATCCTTCACAAGGAGCCCTGGATTCCTCAGCGGATGCTGGACCTACACAGACAGAAAGCCAGAAGCAAACTATCCCATGAGTCTCAAGAGGAGAAAGATCTCACCACTTTAAAACTAAGATTGACTGAATCTAACCTTTGGGTGTTGTATAAGAGGAATACACAATATGAATCTGTGGAAATCACAGCTTCCTCGATTGGGTAACAAATAGCTTTGAAAGGAAATATTAAGCCTCAATTTAGTTGAGGTTACACTGACTATACTTGGATGCCAATAACCTGGATCGTGTCGAGATTGAGAAGATGCGAATATTTTTGTAAGTTTGAAACATTCACTTAAAATTCATGGAGGATTTGGCTCATGGCTCGCTCTCAAATTTGTCACATGCGTTTCAGGAGATCATCCAAGTACTGGGATCTGGATCAATGTCTCCTACTTCACATCCTCCATAGCTCACAAGTGAGCTTGGATCTTTGGACTAATGGAATAAATTGAGTATATTGTAATTCCCTATTGCATATCCACTCATTCTGGTTATATTTGCATGTGTGCTATACTCATAAGGCATGAATGCCACTAAAGAGATGCCATTTCAGAAAACAGGCAAATATGGATAAGGAAAGAATGTAATTTCACAAACATCAGCTTGGTATATGGACATCAATTACACTATTCCTCAACCGTTTCTAATACTGTATTATTCCAAACACACAGTAATAGAACACATTGAAATATCAGGTCCACTGCATGAAGTAAGTAAATACTGTCAAAAATTGCTACGGCTTTCTTGTTGAAAAATATCTTTGAGTTGAGCAAAAATCAGGGCCAGAAAACTATGACAGCCAAATCTGTCATTTCACTTTTTAAGCAAAACACACTTGGAGTTTTGCCATTTCTTTTTAACTCTCATCGTCAATTTTGTCTGCTCTTCACTTATCGCTCTGCTCCCCCCATGTCACATAACACCGGCCAACTAACTATCCGTGCCATCTAATCTTAGGTCACTTATGGGGGTGATAAGCTATGACTGTGCTGGGGCAGACTTCCTTCTCTTTGCTTGGTGTTTTCCTGAATGGTTCAGCAGACACATGGACACCTGCCCACCCGAGTGTTGATAAATACAGAAGAGGATTCTCAATCTACTGTGTGGCGTGATTTTTTTTTAATTCGTTTATGGGATGTGAGCGTCGCTGGCAAGGCCAGCATTTATTGCCTATCCCTAGTTGCCCTCGAGAAGGTGGTGGTGAGCTGCCTTCTTGAACCGCTGCAGTCCGTGTGGTGAAGGTACTCCCACAGTGCTGTTAGGTCGGGAGTTCCAGGATTTTGACCCAGCGACGATGAAGGATTGGCGATATACTTCTAAGTCAGGATGGTGTGTGACTTGGAGGGGAACTTGGAGGTGGTGGTGCTCCCATGCGCCTGCTGCCCTTGTCCTTCTAGGTGGAAGAGGTCATGGGTTTGGGAGGTGCTGCCGAAGAAGCCTTGGCGAGTTGCTGCAGTGCATCTTGTAGATGGTACACACTGCAGCCACGGTACGCCGGTGGTGGAGGGAGTGAATGTTTAAGGATGGTGGATGGGGTGCCAATCAAGCGGGCTGCTTTGTCCTGGATGGTGTCGAGCTTCTTGAGTGTTGTTGGAGCTGCACTCATCCAGGCAAGTGGAGAGTATTCCATCACACTCCTGACTTGTGCTTTGTAGATGGTGCAAAGGCTTTGGGGAGTCAGGAGGTGAGACACTTGCTGCAGAATACCCAGCCTCTGACCTGTTCTTGTTGCCACAGTATTTATGTGGCTGGTCCAGTTTAGTTTCTGGTTAATGGTGACCCCCCAGGATGTTGATAGTGGGGGATTCAGCGATGGTAATGCCGTTGAATGTCATGGGGAGGTGGTTAGATATGACAGTATCCTGACACACTGGACTACCGTTCTTGTTCCTCCCATTTTCCACTGAATATAATGCCAGCTCATAAGATTTTATGGATTTCTTCATCACCGCCACAATATACTTCTAGAAATTTCCACATAGAAGGGAGCCTTTCGGGCCATCATGCCTTCGCCAGCGTTAGTTCCCCGACCTGAGCTATCCATTCCAATCCCATTTCTCTGCTCTTGAACATCTTTCTTTTTCAAGTACTTATCTCATTGACCCTTAAATGTTTTTACCGCCTAGGTTCAAAAGCTACCTGTGCTCCATTCACATTCTAATAACCCTTTACAGGAAGAAAATCCCTTCTAACCGCTCCCTTTTATGCTTCTAGTAGTAATCCTGAGTCTAGGCCACCTCGTTACTGTGTCACTGACCAGTGCAAATACTCTTTCACTATTTATTCTCTCAAACTATTTTTGCATTTTGAACACTTTCTATTAGATTCTTGCTTCGAAGCCTCAACTATCCAGGAGGTAGAGAGCTTGTGAGTGCAATCAGGTCTGGGGTGGAGCCCAGAATTAAACTAGGTGCTTATTTGGAGTTAGTACGGGGGGCAAAAGAGTTAGGATCAAGCAGATTAAATGGCGAGTCACCTTGGCATTTTTATAGGTGGTTCATGGTGAGTTGGAGTGTGGAAGAGAGGACGGCGAGATTAGGCCCCATGTTTAATCTCTTTGAATCAGTTCAATTCAAACCAAATATTTAAACCAAGTCTGCTCATCCCTAACATTCATCTTCATACAATAACCAACTGGTAGGCAACACAACATTATACGCTCGATGATGCAAAGGTAAGCAATACTGAAGTTATATTCACAAGAGAGACAATACCCTTCATTTTATTATCTGTTTTCAGTAATGGAGACGTTGCAGATATTCCTGGAGCAGCAGAGAAAGGAAGAAAGAGAACAGGTGAGACAGAGGGAAAGTGCAGTAAAATGCAGTAATATAATCATTCTTAGAAAGAGAGAGATAGCAAACACTCAGGAAACTATAGGAACTAGGCAGAATGCACCACTCAGGATCATCTCTGAGCCATGTCGGGGAATGGGGAGGCCGGTTTGCACTCCACAATCCTCCACATACTTAGGGTTGCCAACTCTGGTTGGATGTATTCCTGGAGGCTTTGTCACATGACCTCCCACCTCCAACCACCCCGCCCGGTCAAACAGCCTTTCTCATGACTGATAAACAACAGTGTTCAAAGAAAATAAAAACACCGCCATTTTTTTCCCAATGTTCCCGTGGTTTTTCTCCCAGCAGTGTCCGAAAAATTAATCTTTAATTCCTGGTGACTCCAGGACAATCCTGGAGGGTTGGCAACCCTACACATACTGTGTGCCCAGTCTTAAAAGTTGTGCCTTTGTGGGACGGTGCTCAGCAGAGGCTCGGCACCACCCAACAGAGAGGGAGGAAAAGAAAAATAAATAAATCGGAGAGCGAGTCACTTTGGCCCCAACATCTCCCAGAGCGACAGCCCAACCCTCTCAGCCAGGGATACTGCTTGATGCAGAAAGGGTGAAGAGAGTCTCACCCTGAAAAAGAATCATTTAATTGAAGGAAAATAAAAATCAGGCACAAAACTATTGTTAGAAATTGGGCCTGTTGAAAATCTATCACGCACAGCCGATAGCTCATGCACGCTTAAGGATTATGGCATTCGCTGTTATTCTCAGAAAAGTGCGGTTAATAATAAACAGCTAGGCCGCACAAATTCGGGAGAGTGCAGTGCTGTTGATCAAGAGCTGCCAGCACCTCCAAGCCAGCCCATTTAATGCAATCCATGAAGTTATCTTTGCTTACAGACTCTGCCGGGTACAAATAATTGTATGAGTATAATATATCTATATATATATCTATATATATATATAAAGAACTAAAGAGCCATCAGCTCCACCACCCCGACTAGTGCACCCCAAACAGTTGCAACTCAAAGGCCAAACGCACGGCAAACAGCCACAAACGCAGAAAACCATGCAGGTTACCTTTGGCCGCCCCTGGTGCGGTTTGGTGAATCACTGTTAATAATCAAAACGAGAGAAGTGGGGGTGGGGGAACAGGAACAATAAAGAAGAACAGAAACTGTATAATTAGGAGCACACCGGGAATAGACCGGAACCATGCACAAAAAGAAAGACAAATATTGAAACACGTTGATGAATTTAGCAGATTAAAAAGGAAGCTAGGGCCTTGTAATGACATAGAGGATAAACAGCGCGCAAACACTGTGGGGGTAGAAAGGGGTCTTGGGTGGCAGCACAAATCAAGCGGTATTGAATTGGCTGCCCGTTACACTCCCCGTTCCATATTCCGCTCCATCCACTTCAATAGAGCCCGATGAGATACCATCCAAGACCATGTGCATCCGCACCCCCCACCCCTGCCCCTGCCCCCTGCAACATGCTCATCTGAAATTCCTCTACTTTAGTGGAAGCTGTAACTCATTGAAAGCAAAACCCATCAAGAGTCTGCACGCTCCTGCCCCACATTGTAATTTCAGGGCTGGGGCAAGAAGCGGTTTCCACACACGACTGTTAGAATTTCAATGATGTGGAGATGCCGGTGTTGGACTGGGGTGGACAAAAGTGAGAAGTCGCACAACACCAGGTTATAGTCCAACAGCTTTATTTGAAATCACAAGCTTTCGGAGCGCTGCTCCTTCGTCAGGTGACTTCACCTGATGAAGGAGCAGCCGCTCCGAAAGCTCGTGATTTCAAATAAAGCTGTTGGACTATAACCTGGTGTTGTGCGACTTCTCAGAATTTCAATGATCAGTGTTAACAAGAAACGCCTCGAGTCACAACGGCGAGTGTGATCGCCAAGTGTTCCCCTGTCAGCGTGTGGAGCACCGCACGAGCATCCCTGAAGGATTCCGGATCACTGGCTCCTCAACTCTTGCAGGTGATCCTTTCGACTGCACTTGCCCAGGCAAAGCAACCGAGTAATACCGACGGCAGGTATGACTGAGACCAGGAGGGCCAGGAGTTAGGAGATCTCTTGGGGAGCCGGGGGAGTTGTAAAATATACCACATTCTTGTTTTACTTCCCTGCCTAAACCTCTCCGCCTCGCTACCTCTCTTTCCTCCTTTAAGACGCTCCTTAAAACCTACCTCTTTGACCAAGCTTTTGGTCACCTGCCCTAATTTATCCTTATGTGGCTCGGTGTCAAATTTTTTGTCTTAAAATACTCCTGTGCAGCGCCTTGGGACGTTTCACTGCGTTAAAGGCGCTATATAAATACACGTTGCAGTTGTTGTGTAAGATTTGTCAGGATTTCATTAAGACACTTTATTACTGGGCACACCCCAGGCTCTTGGGAACAGAATTGAGGACTTCTGGCAACAATTCTTAAAGCTTCCTATAAACGCTCCCTCTAAGGTGCATCGATCAGGAGGCCCCGCGCAGGCCGCTCACCAGCTGTTGCTGCGGGAAAAGATACCGCGCTTGCGTGTCCGCAAATTTAAAGGGACCGCGCACGGGGAAAAAAATTAGAGGGAACACAGCTTCCTATCCACGTGCCTTGTGTCCAAACTGTGATCATCATATTGGACCGCCTCTGGCTTCTAAGTGCGGCAACACCCTTGAAGAAGCGATTTACTCCAAGTCAGAATCTCCACTGAAATAACTAAAACCTTTCAAAAGAGGGTGGCATTTATGATTTGACAGGAGACACCGAGCAACACAAATGCTTCTGCGTTTTCTTTCGATGTTGCTGCGCATGACAACTCAGGAGGATTGATGTCCCCAATGGGCAGAATGAAACTTAAAATCGTCCAGTCAATGTCGCAAAAAAAACCAAAAACATTCTTTTTTGCTGAAACGAAACTGAATACAAACACCCACAGGATCAACAAGCAGCCTTTAAGTCTGGTGCTGATCAAGAACGGCAGTCACTGAAAGCAAAACCAGCGTTAGGCACTTCCCAGTGGACTAATTAAGTGTAAGTTCTGAAAATTGATGACCACGTTCCTTTTTTTTTTTAAAAACGTTGGTAAATTTGACTCTCTGTTCCATCCAACTCCACCTGGAAGATCTTGACTTGTTTCCTTGTCCTGCCACTACACGCGTAGCTGTAACTTGAGTGATAATCATAGCCTTCTCCACAATTCCTGTCCCTGCTATGCCTCGACTGACTGGCTGGAGGAGCAGGGAGTTTGCGTGATTAGCAGCCTCGGGACTGCAAGCTGGAATCTCGGGTGCACAAGGTGCAAGCCCTGTGCTGTTAGCAGTTACCAGGCCGCCTGGAGTACTTCAGACTTCTCATCCCCCTCCCCATTTGCTCCCATTCTCTCCTGTAAAGGCCGAGTCTTGTTGGGGTACAATTCCACAGGTGTCGGCAGCCTCTCCACCCCCCCCCCCCATCCCCCCGCCCCTCCAGTACCTCACTTGAGTGGTCATTCTTCATCTGTCAGTCTTCATGTGTCAGTCCTGACAATATGCACCGCAACATGGTGGGAAGGCTTGCATGCTCCTATTGCACCCTGACAGACACGCTTGCGAGAGTATAACTCCTGGTGGGGCCACCCAAGCCAGACAGGCCGGTGGGTAGGAGCCAGACTAAAGGCCAAGCCACACTCCTGGTAGCTGGTCGTGATTTAGGCGAACGACCTCTCCGCGCAAGATGCCTTTCGTTATGGAAACAACCCAGAGACGAGTCTGTTATAGACTTGCAAATGTAAACATCAACTGCGGAGAACCGCCATCTGGTGGATGTACGGCAAGTCGATACTTAGAGCGGAGTCAGATACCTCATTCTGGACAAGACAGCAGTGGGTTGCCTCACATGCCACTAAAAACAGGAGACTCCAGCTTACTAACCTAACAGTAGGTACAACTGCGAGTGGCATCGCAAAGCGAGACCCCCAGCCCTGTCTTCGTCCCGTCACCCATACAAGTACACGGCGGGAGGGGAGGGGCGGGGTCACTGGATAAGGAAACCCTGGACGATTTTGCCTTTCCCCTTAACCCAGGCGCACTGCGGCTATTGCCGGGCCAGAGCCTTCCGGTCCCTAGATCTTGTTATTACAACAAGGCTGTGCTGTTACCGCTGAGCCATTGGGGGACTGAGATTTTCTTTAGCAGAAAAGGGGAACTTGAAGGAACAGAGACATTTCGAACATTTTAAAAAGCAGTGTTAAACATCAGCGCCGACAGCCGAGAACAAGATCGAAAAATCTCTGGGTGCAGCTGTACCTTCATCCACGACTGTAATGGCCTCCTCGGTTAACTTGCTGCCAGCTCCCACACTGGTAAAGGCGTTGAGATAGAACTTGTAGCGGGTGCTGTAGTTGAGGTTTTTCAGAGTCCAGCTGGTTTCATTTTCTGCAGGGATTGTGATCTCCACCAGAGGGCCCAACTCATGCGTACTGTTAACTGAAAGGGAACAGGCAGATAAACCTCTGCATCAGAAGCGACCGGTTCCACGGTCATGTTACATGCCAGTGACAGTTTGATGATTACGCACTGTCATTTAGCCAGCAATTAATGCTTTACAGCATGCCAACTGCAAACAGACCTGCACATCAATTCCATAGTAATTCTATATATTAAACGTTGCATTAGCATACTTTGTTCATTACATTTAATTTCTTCTGTCACACCTTTGTATATGCAAATTTCTTGCAGCGGATTGGCTCAGATTTTGTAATTATTAAAGAGCAACAAATCACAATGGAAGAGGAAGGGATGTACAAATCTATCTTCGAGGAGAGACAAACCTCCAAAGAGGACCCACTATATACATATGAATCAAGAATGAGCAAACAGCAAAGCCTACGAATAAATGAAATGGGAACCACTTAAACCACTCCAACTATTTTCTGAAATTTTTTAACTGAGCAGTTCATGCCTGTGATCCTGCCTCTCCTGTTCTGATGAAAGGTCATCGATCCGAAACGATAGCTCGGTTTCTCTCTCCACAGATGCTGCCAGACTGGCTGAGTGTTTCCGATCCTTCCCTGTTTTTATTTCAGATTTCCAACATCCGCAGAACTTTGCTTTTGTTTCGTTGGCTTTAACTGTTCAAGAGAACTGAAGGCACTGTACAGACATAGGATCGGGAGGAGGCCATTCAGCCCCTCGAGCCTGTTCCGCCGTTCAATTAGACCAGGGCTGATCTGTACCTTAACTCCATCTACCCACCTTGGTTCCATATCCCTTAACACCCTTTTTGAACAAAAATCTATCAATCTGAGTTTTGAATTTTTCAAGTGACCCCCAGCCTCAACAGCTTTTTGGGAGAGAGTTCCAGATTTCCACTACCCTTTGTGTGAAGAAGTGCTTCCTGACATCACCCCTGAACAGCCGAGCTCTAATTTTAAGGTTATGTCCACTTGTCCTCGACTCCCCCCAACCAGAGGAAATAGTTTCTCGCTATCTACCCTATCAACTCCTTTAATCATCTTAAACACCCCAATTAGATCATTCCTTACTCTTCTATACTCAAAGGATACAAGCCAAGTCTATGCAACCTGCCCTCATAATTTAACCAATTTTAGGTGATGGCAACAAAAATCCAGAAACCAATCTTATTTAAGAACTGAGGCAGAACCGCCTCTTCTGAGCCTGGGAGACCCTTATCTTCAAACCGCACTCGATACACTGGTTACAGGTCACCCGCACATCATTTACAACCCTGAAATATGAAATATTTCAGAAATAAATGTGAATGTTTCTGGTCTATTTATTTTTGGACACAGAAGCTCGGAATGCCAACAATTAACACAGGTTACACTTGGCCTGTTCAGAACAGACTTCACAGTGCAAATCCCTCTTGCTGTTAGCGTAGAATGTCAATGAAGCAAATCACTGCCGCACTCTGGCAATCGTACAGCCTCATAAATCAGAAGGCAACTGAAGCAGCCAAAGAGGGGCTTGGCTTTTGATTGTGAAACAAAGCAAAACCAACAAACTATTTTCACTGTCTATTTTCATATGGTGACGGGGGTGGGGGTGGAGGGTGGGTGTAAAATGCTATGAATTGGGAGTTCCTGGCACTGAGTTTGTGACAGCAGCGTTTATTAGGAACTCAAGTAGCTGAGTGTTCTGTCCATTTATTTTACTGGACTGAACCACTGCTGGTCACAGTGCATTCTCAGCCTAATACTCAATATGTGCTCCTGTTGCACTAAATTCTGTACCAGGAGCACTAATTTGTAAAATATATCCCTTGGTTTTCTTACAAAGAAAAACTTACTGAAAAGTTTGTAAACTGCATAACCGTGGAATTTTTACTTCTGAAAGTCTAGCTTGGATAGAGAGAGAGGCTGACGAGATGGAGAGGGGAACGAGAGGGAGGGGGAAACGAGAGAGAGGGGGGAAACGAGAGAGAGTGGGGAAACGAGAGAGAGTGGGGAAACGAGAGAGAGTGGGGAAACGAGAGAGAGGGGGGAACGAGAGGGAGGGGGGAACGAGAGGGAGGGGGGAACCGAGAGGGAGGGGGGAACCGAGAGGGAGGGGGGAACCGAGAGGGAGGGGGGAACCGAGAGGGAGGGGGGAACCGAGAGGGAGGGGGGAAACCGAGAGGGAGGGGGGAACGAGGGGGAGGGGGGAAACGAGGGGGAGGGGGGAAACGAGAGGGAGGGGAGGGGGGGACGAGAGGGAGGGGAGGGGGGGACGAGAGGGAGGGGAGGGGGGGGGACGAGAGGGAGGGGAGGGGGGGGACGAGAGGGAGGGGAGGGGGGGGACGAGAGGGAGGGGAGGGGGGGACGAGAGGGAGGGGAGGGGGGGACGAGAGGGAGGGGAGGGGGGGACGAGAGGGAGGGGAGGGGGGGGACGAGAGGGAGGGGAGGGGGGACGAGAGGGAGGAGGAATGAGAGGGAGCGGAGGGGGGATGAGAGGGAGGGGGACGCGAGAGGGAGGGGGACAAGAGGGAGGGGGGAACGAGGGGGAGGGTGGAACGAGGGGGGTAACGAGAGGGGGGATGAGAGGGAAGGGGGAACGAGAGGGAGGGGAGGGGAGGGGGGACGAGAGGGAGGGGAGGGGGGACGAGAGGGAGGGGGGGACGAGAGGGAGGGGGGACGAGAGGGAGGGGGACGAGAGGGAGGGGGGAAACGAGAGAGGGGGGAATGAGAGGGAGGGGAGGGGGGGGACGAGAGGGAGGGGAGGGGAGGGGGGACGAGAGGGAGGGGAGGGGGGACGAGAGGGAGGGGGAACGAGAGGGGGGGACGCGAGAGGGAGGGGGAACGAGAGGGGGGGACGATAGGGAGGGGGACGCGAGAGGGAGGGGGACGAGAGGGGGAGGGGGACGAGAGGGGGGGGACGATAGGGAGGGGGACGCGAGAGGGAGGGGGGGACGAGAGGGGGGGAACGAGAGGGAGGGGAGAACGAGAGGGAGGGGAAACGAGAGGGAGGGGAAAACGAGAGGGAGGGGGAAACGAGAGGGAGGGGAGAACGAGAGGGAGGGGAGAACGAGAGGGAGGGGAGAACGAGAGGGAGGGGGACGAGAGGGAGGGGGACGAGAGGGAGGGAGATGAGAGGGGGAACGATAGGGAGATGCTTTTTTTGCTTACATAAAGAAATCCAAACAATTATTGTTTGCAGAAAATTTAATTATTTTCAGTCCCATTTTGTTGTGTCTTTGCTCAGGCTAGAGTGATATTTGAGTTTGTTTCTCCAAGTTATTTCAAAAAAAGCTGGGCGAGAAATTTAAGAAGCTTTCTTGAGTAAAAGTTTCACATCAAAATTATTTGCAACTTATTATTTTTACTTCAGTGTCCCGCACTGCATCTATGGTTTAGAATTCCAAAAATGATTGGTTGCCTAAAGATTTAATTTTGAAGTTGTGCTATCGATGTTAGGATTTCTCCCCTCTACTCTGCTGCTAAAACTCCTCATTGATGTCAAACTTCATTATCCATCATCCTGCTGATAAACTGCAAGATGTTCTTCTTCCCAGTACTACTTAATCCACCAACTCCAAGTTGAGACCACCCATGCGCGATCCATATCTAATATATTTAAAATCCGATGTCTGCACAAAGTTTTGCTAACTTTTTCCACTATAAGTTCCTGTGTCCACAGTTACAATGGGAACTGCTGATGTCAACTTGTCACACTGTAATTACTGCCCACTGCCAGGAGGGTATAATTACAGTGTCACAAGTTTACATAGGCAGTTTACATTACTAATGTGGACACAAGAATTTATTATGGAAATATATAAAAATAAGGACAGAATATACAACTTTAAAATGGTGACCGAATTACATCTATGTTCCCTGGTCCGATTATACCCCGTCCCTCACCCTGCTTCACCTGAGGACGACACCTGGTCTGGAGCTCCCTGAGTGAAAAGCCATGGGAGATATTATAATGGCTCGTATTTTGCGGCCCCTACGGGTGCGTATGTGCCCGTAAGGGCTGCGCAAGTTCCGGGTTTTCGCGCGCGATGCAGTGAAGCGTAAGGCCTGCTTTTACCAGCATAAGAGTTTAACTGAACATAGAAATAATTTTTTTTCAATCATTTGAACATTAAAAAACCTGCACAATAAGGTAAGGTTATTTTTAGCCCCTTTAAAATAGTTAAATTAAATTAAAATTAAATTTTTGTTTTCAATATTTAACTAAGTGGCATTTTAATTAATTTTAAATATGTAATTTTTAAAAATTTATTTGATGTGTACATGTATTTTTTGGGGTATTCCCATTCATGCTTATGGGGATTCCCTTCTTTCATTCGTTGGGCCAGCCCACGTGATCCCAGAGGCGCTTGCGAACTGCATGCGCCCCTGAGATAGGTGAGCCTCTACCTGCGGGTACCCGCAGAGGCCCAGGACCGCGAGTCTCCGTACCTCCCGGACCACCAGGTAGGCGGGCATTTTATTTGCGGATCGGAGGCATTTCCCCGCGGGAAGCCTCCGACCGCAAATTCAGGGCCATTATATTTTAGAAAAAGAGAGGCAGTGGCTGTTTCTGTGGAACATAAGAAATAGGAGCAAGAGTAGACCATACGGCCCCTCGAGCCTGCTCGCCATTCATTAAGATCATGGCTGATCTTCTACACCAACTCCACTTTCCCGCCCTATCCCTTGATTCCCTTAGTGCCCAAAAATCTATCGATCTCAGACGTGAATAGACTCATCGACTGAGCCTCCACAGCCCTCTAGGGTAGAGATTTCCAAAGTTTCACAACCCTCTGAGTGAAGAAATTTCTCCTCTCCTCAAAGGAAATGTACCTTTGACATGGGATACGAATGGTTGAGGCTGAAACTTCAGAGTGAGGAGGATTTAAATAATGCTGCAAAAATGATATCAGTGTTCAATTCAGTAAAACGCACAATAAATAGTGCTCAGTGCAGATACAATTCAGGTGGTATCAGCGGGTTGAATTTAATCTGTGCACCATATCCTCTGTTAAAAAGTCTATTGTTTTAATGCAGACAATTAAAGATTCCACACAACTCCTGCATTACAGATACTCACTGGGCTGGTATTTGAGTGTGTATCCTTTGAGAATACCATTCGGGTGAAGCGGAGGGCCCCACTGCAGGGTCAGAGAGTCAAGCGTTGGGCTTGTAATCTTCAAGAATTCTGGAGAGCTGGGCACTGGTTAAAAGTACATGTACAACGGTTAATTGGACAAGTAAACTGTGTTCTATTATATTTTAGGAGATCTGACATAGGAAGATCAAGAGTAGAGATTGTACGAAATAAATGTTCATGCTACGCCAAATCTTTACACAATGCTTACATGACAATATAAGAGTAGGCAAGGCTGGGATAGAAAGAGGCCATTCTGTCCATCAAAGCCCAGCCCTCTAGCACACGGTAAAACTTATATTTATATAATGCCTAATCATGCTGAAACATCTCACTGAAGATGATTTGCACCTTTGAAGCCAGTGACTGTTGTTATATGGGCAAACACAGCAGCCACTCAGTGACACCAAGATCCCAGAAACCCGTTCATCTGTTTCTTTTGGTAACGCTAGCTGAGTGAGGAATACTGGCCAGGACACTGCGGACAATGCGCTCTCCTTTAAATAGTGCTGTGGGGTCTTTTATATCCATCTAAAGCCCCCCGGAAAAGGCAGACAGGGTCTCAGTGGAACATCTCAAAAGGATGAGCACATGAACTATCCCATCATGGAATCTTATTCTGTTTTTAGTAACACCAATGTTTTGCCTCTAATAAAAAGCTTTATTGATTATTCTGAACATTTGTCACTTTTGGATAAAGATGTATTTTTTACAAAACATATTCTTTGGGTCAAAGAAAAAACCCTATTTTTTAAAATTAATTTTCCCTTGCTTCTTTTCAGCTTCACCCCTTGTGTCACTCAGCATCCTCTAGCTACAAAAACCAACCAGACTGCCCGCCAGCTACCGATGCGGTTCTTCAGCTGGCCAGCGGGGGGCGGGCTGATATACCATCGCCCTGTCGAGGAAATCATAGAATCGTGGAACAGCACAGAAGGAGGCCATCTGGCCCATCGAGTCTGCGCCGGCTCTTTCGAAGAGCAGTCCAGTTAGTGCCACTCGCCCGCTCTTTCCCCATATTTATCAAATTGCCTTTTGAAAGGTACTATTGAATCTGTTTCCACCACCCTATCAGGCAGAGCATTTCAAATCCTAACCATTCATTGCGTAAAATGTTTTTTCCTCATGTCCCCTCTGGTTCTTTTGCCAATCACCTTAAATCTGCGTTATCGACCCTTCAGCCATTGGAAACAGTTTCTCTTTATTTACTCTATCTAAACCCTTCATGATTTTAAACACCTCTATTAAATTTCCTCTTAGCCTTCTCTGCTCTAAGGAGAACAACCCCAGCTTCTCTAGTCTATCCACATAACTGTAATCCCTCGTCCCTGGAACCATTCTAGTAAATCTCTTCCGCACCCTATCCAAAGCCTTCACATCCTTCCTAAAGTGTGGTGCCCAGTATTGGACATAATACTCCAGCTGGGTCCACTCTGAATTAAGGTTTAGCATAACTTCCTGGCTTTTGCACTCTATGCCTCTATTTATAAAGCCCAGGATCCCATATGCTTTGTTAACCTGTCCTGCCACCTTCAGAGATTTGTGCACAAACACCCCCAGGGTTCTCTGTTCTGGCACCCCCTTTAAAATTGTACCATTTAGCAAGTATTGTCTCTCCTCATTCTTCCTACCAAGATGGATCACCGCACACTTGTCTGCGTTGAATTTCATCTGTCATGTGTCTGCCCATTCCAGCACCCTGCCTATGTCCTCTTGAAGTCTATTACTATTTTCCTCGCTGTTTATTACACTTGCAAGTTTTGTGTCATCTGCAAATTTCAAAATTGTGCCCTGTACCCCCAAGTCATTGATGTATATCAGTAACAGCAGTGGTCCTAGTACTGAACCCTGGGGAACACCACAGTATACCTCCCTCCAGTCTAAAAAGCAGCCATTCACCACAACTCTCTGTTTTCTATCCCATAGCCAATTTTGTATCGTTGCTGCTACTGCCCCTTTTATCCCAGGGGCTTCAATTTGCTAACAAGCCTAATATGTGATATGCCAGGCAAGGGGCTAGATAATTCCCCACAGGAAGAGAAGGAGGAAAAAGGGAGGAAAGAGGAAACTACAGGGAGAGTGACTTGAGTTGAGCAAGTTGCAATATGGAGAACTCGCAGAGCGAAACCACTCTGCAGAATTTTTTTTTCTCATCAACACTCTTAGCGCACGGAATTTGTACTTTTGCTGTCCAATTAGTGGTGAGATAGGGACCACCATCACCTCCAAATTGCTCTCCAAGTCACACGCCATCTTTACTTGGACATAGAACACCGTTCCTTCACCGTCGCTGGGTCAATACCCTGGAATTCCATACGTCACTCCATTATGGGAGCAGCATCATTAGAAGGGTTGCAACGGTTCAAGGAGAAAGCCCAACACTACCGTTTCAGCTCAACTTGGATGGGCTTTGCCAGCGTTGCTCATATCCTGACAGAAAATTGTCAATAATGGGGCAGTTTTGTGCTGTGAATCCATACCCAAGTGAAATTGGGAAGAGACTTCCCAAACCCCTGACAGCCGGAAGGGAGAGAAGTCCTTAACTCCGTCTGCTTTGGGTAGGATTTGAACCCAGGTTCTGGAGGTGAAAGGACAATATGAAAGCCTGAGGATGTGACAGCAATACCTCTGCCAGAGGGTCAGGTGTGTATTGAACAACAGTTTCAATCAGCTAGGTAATGCAGTTTTATACTCTACCTCCTTCAGGAGTTTGCAGTACCATATCAGCGCTTGCGGGACCTTCTCCTTTCCCATTGAAGACTCGAACGTTCAGCTTATAGACACTGAAAGGTTCCAACCCTGGCAACATGCCGTGGCTCTTGTCTCCACTAAAGGTCAAAATCTTGATTTCCGTGTGGCGTTTGCCCCGTTTGATCAGGCTTCCTTGCTTCCAGTAGTAGATCTGTGTGTGAACAATACAGGTAATAAATCATGCCTTTCATATATATCCTCAAGGCTTCCCAAAGCGCTTCGCAACCAATGAATTACTTTTGAAGTGTGGTCACTGTTTTTGTGTAGGCAAACTCAGCCGCCATTTTATGCACAGCAAGGTGCCACAAATAAAATTACCCGTTAATCTGTTTTGTGTGGGTTTTTTTTAAAGGAAGAATGTTGCCTCGGACATTGGGAGAAGACACTGCTCTTATTGAAAACTACCACGGGACCATTATCCCCATCTAAAAAGGCAGATGGGGCCTCAGTTTGTCACATCCGAAAGACAGCACCTCCAACAAAGCAGCCCTCCCTGCACTCAAGTGCTGGCCTAGGAATCACCCAGTGTATGTACACAATCTAGCACCCTTTTATTTTCCAGATACTATTCAATTCTCCGCCAATTTTCTCTCCTTCCCTCTTGAAAGGCATTGACTGCTTGCTGGCTACGGTTCCTTGGTTACCCTCTGCTACCTCCTCGGGTGTGAGCCCAGACAAAGTGTTGGCCTCAGCCTGCCTCCATCCAATGCCCGTACAGGTGCGCTTCCACCAGGGGTCAAGAGACAACGATCGGGAGTGGGATCCGTTATATTCCCGGGCCACGGGATCCTTCTCCTCTTTGCTAGATTTTCCATGTTTCTCTCCTCCTCTGCTATTCTGCTATAACCATTTACACCTCCTTTGAATCCATCTTTTAAGAACATAAGAAATAGGAGCAGGAATAGGCCACTTGGTCCCTCGAGCCTGCTCCGCCATTCAATAAGATCATGGCTGATCTTGGGCTCAAAGCCACTTCCCCGCCCGCTCCCCATAACCCTTCACTCCCTTATCTTGCAAAAATCTGTCTATCTCCACCTTAAATATATTCAATGACCCAGCCTCCACAGATTTATGACCCTCAGAGAAGAAATTCCTCCTCATCTCAGTTCTAAAAGGGCGACCCTTTATTCTAAAACTGTGCCCCCGCGTTCTAGATTTTCCCCACGAGGGGAAACATCCTCTCTGCATCTACCTTGTCGAGCCCCCTCAGTATCTTATATGTTTCAATAAGATCACCTCTCATTCTTCTAAATTCCAATGAGTATCGGCCCAACCTGCTCAACCTTTCCTAATAAGTCAACCCCCTCATCTCTGGAATTAACCTACACTTGTTTCTACACTTGTCTCATTATCATCTCCTTTTGCCTTGCACCATCATCACTTTTGTCATTTAATCACTCCTGCTCTCCACCCTATCCCTTTTGTTCTTTTCCTGCCCCCTTGTTTAAAAGCTGTCCATCTCGAACATCTTCCAGTTCTGACGAAAGGTCATCGACCGGAAACGTTAACTTTGTTTCTTTCTCCGCAGATGCTCGGTGTTCCGGCTTTTTCTGTTTTTATATCACGAATGGGAACCCTGGCTGATTTTCCCTTGCCTAGCCTAGGATGCTAGCTGTGGAGCCCTAGCTATGGCGCTGGCTGAGACCAACTAACTTAGCACATAGCTGGGATTAAAGCTCAGGCCTTGCTTGGTCTGTGTGACTCGGACTTACCCACTGAGCAATCGGAGGAGCTGCTAATCTGTAGCACGGAGCAGGAATATTACTTTGCTGAGAGCTCATTTCATCCACTTACTTTATATCCCTTGAGGAATCCACGGACAGTTTTCAGTGGAACTGGATCCCAATGCACCTTTGCCAGTGTGCTATTGACAACATGGACACGCACGTTGCTAGGAGCCAACATTGGTACTGGAAATAAAACAGTCAAATTATTTTTCCGATAACTAATATTTCTACACTATTTGCAGGTCCACACAGATACCAACAGAATTGATAAATACATTTTTAGCAAACAAGAACATGTTTTGGTCTGATTTCTCGTTGATCCTCTCCTATCATCATCATCATTCACTACTCTCTGGTGATCGGGACAAGACAGCTCGCCCAACCACTCCCTACTCATTGACGGCTGAGCAAAGGGAACCCCATAAGAAGTCAGTAAACAATTGGCCACATGAATGAAATCATAGCATTCCTATGCTGGGAATGGGCCATAGGTAGAACAGGGCTAAAAATGTCCCTTAGGCACTGACTCAAAATAAACAAGGGTTTTGCCAATGCTGATATTAAGTTTATCACTTTTGCTCCGACCAATTTGCCTTCGGTATTGATATCAACTGCTAATGGCTTTGTTGGCAAGAGCCCAACCACGTTGAAGGCATTTCTGTCTAACATGAGAGCAGGAAACTACCACGATGGTAAAAATACAGTGTACTCTTGATGGTTCTCGACCCTGCTCAGAGATCTATGCTGCATGAAATTTTGCTTTTTTCTCTCATGTTAAAATATTTTCTCTCCTTACCCTTTCCTGAATCTTCGTGAGCCAAGAGTGTAGGTGGGAATTTCAGCTGCTGTCAACTGTAATACTGTGCCCAGTTTTGGTCTCCTCACATGGTGGGTGATATTGAGGATTTGGAAAGTGTGCAGAGCAGGGCCACTAGACTAATTCCCAGTAAAAAGCATCTTGGTTATCAAGATAGGCTAAAAGAGTTGGGACTCTACACTTTGGAGAAGTATAGGCTTAGGGGGGATCTGATTGAGGTTTATAAGATGATGAAGGGAAGAGATTGTGTTCTAATTGACAGTTTGTTCCAATTAAATAGGTTGGGAGGACCAGGGGTTACAATTTTAAGTTGTGTAAGGCCAGATCGAGGTTAGATGTCAGGAGGTGGTTCTTTTCCCAGAGAGTAGTGGACCTCTGGAACAGGCTGACGTCTTGTGCGGTGGATGCCGATTTGCTGAATTCCTTCAAGCGAGAGCTGGACCTGTATCTGGCTGGGGCGGAGATCACCTCTTACAAAAGGTAGGTACTTTAAGAAATTCAGGGCCAGAGTGATTCCCTGGACGAGTTTCGATCGCCTAGATGGTTCAGAGAGGAATTTCCCAAATTCCACCCCCCCCCCCCCCCCCCGAAATTGGCCTGGGTTTTAATCTAGTTTTTTGTCTCTCCCAGGAGATCACATGGTTTCGGGTGGGGTGGAGAGTGTATATATTGAGATACACACGGTATCGCAATTGTGTGGGACAGGCTGGATGGACCAGAGTGTCTTTACCTGTCCATCATTGTTCGTATGTTTGTAAACAGGGTAGTCGGAATGTGCAGGGTCCCAATTTTTGGAAACAAAGGGGGGAATTCTAGCCACAAAAAACGAGAAGGTTTGGGTCGGTTGGAATATAAAAATGTAAAAAAATTCAAAACCTGACCCCAATCAGCCCACTTCGGGTTTTAATGGAGACGGGATGGGGGGGGGGGGGGGGGGGCGGGCAACCAATCCAATCGCAGGAGGTGAGTTAATCATTTAAATATTAGAGTGAGGCTGCGTGCCTCAGAATTAACCACCATTTATAATTTAACCCTGGCCGGCTGGGTTTCCCAGGCTAAAGAGAGGCCAGGACTGCTGGATCCAGGAGGTAAGTGCCTTTTCACTTATCTGCTGGATCCAGTTTACCTGCTTCACCCAACCCCCGCGATCGGACACCTATCCGACCCCTTCAATCTCCACTCCCCGCGCCCCCCCCCGATCCCACACCCCCTCGCCCGAGGCCTCAGATCTCCTCCACCACCAACACTTCCAATCTCGCCCCACCGAGGCCTCCGATCACTCTCCCACCCCAAACTCTTCTCTTTCCTCAAACCACCCCACCCCCACCCGAGGCCTCCGATCTCTCCACCACTGACTCTTCTGATCTCCCCAGAGGCCTCCGATCCCTCCTCTCCGCTCCACTCTCCGACTGCGGCCTGGTGCTGAAGTGCACCTGCCCGACAACCATCAATCTGGCTGGCTGCGGCCGGGAAACGGTGACAAAAAATGTTAATCATGTCCTGCCGTTAAAATCGGCAGGACCGGAGGGAAACCCGTTCTTCCAGGTTTCCCGACCTCAAAACAGTCCCCCCAGCTCCCGAGCTAATATTGGGACCAAAGATCTCCCCTCCACTCCCAATGGACCGGACTTTTAGTAGGGCCAGTTGTCCTTGGATACCTTGGCAAAGTGTCAGTTCTCATGAGTCCGTCTGGACGGTAAGATAATTCTTCACAGCCTGGCTCAATCCTGTGTAAAACCTGACATCCCACAGGCATTCCCTTTCCAGCAGTGGGTTAGATAGCGAGCATGAGCAGGAAACCCTGCCAGATATTCCTCCTCTTTAGCCCGGGGCACTGAGGCCAACTGTAGCTCCACAATCACTGCCTCTGCCGAGATCAGCTAACTCAGCACGGACCGGGAATCCAACCTGGGACTTTCTGGTCTGTATGGCAACACTGGACACTGCCCACAAGGCCACAGGAGAAAGGTGGGAGCTGACTACTTCAATTATCAGAGCCCTTTGTCTCGAACTGTGGATTTGCTTCTGTGACATCTGAAGACAACCATTTAGTCAGGCAAAGGATTGCTTAGAATAATTGGTCATTATAGTTAGAGGATAAAACAATGAGACAAACGCTAATGAAGACCACTGCTACTTACAGTCCTCTCCAGAATATCCGGTTACCACTTCAGGCTCTGAGGCAGCTCCAAGGCTATTAAACGCCTGCACTTTCAGCTCGTAGGGAGAAAATTCCGGCGTGCCCGAGACGATATATTTTGAAACATTGGCAACCATCACGGAGGTCCACTCATCGTCGCCGACTTTCTGTCTCCAGCTGACTTTGTAAGTCAGGCCTGGTCCGTTGTACTGGACACCTTTCAAAGGCTGGAGAAAGAACAGGAAATCTCCAGTCATGTGAAGAACTAGGTTAGATGTCAGGAGGTGGTTCTTTCCCCAGAGAATAGTGGATCTGTGGAACAGGTTGCCGGATCATGCGGTCAACGCTGATTCGCTGAGTTCTTTCTAACGAGACCGGTTTCTGGCTGGGGCGCAGATCACCTGGTACAAAAGGTACGTACCGTATAGCATTAATCAGGGCCAGAGTGGATGCTGGGCTAGTTTCGATTGCCTAAGGGGATTGAAGAGGAACTTTCAAGATTTTCTCCCCCACCACCGCCCCCGCCCATTGGCCTGGGTTTTTATCCGTTGTCTGCCTCTCCCAGGAGATCACATGGTTTTGTGTGAAGTGAGGAGTGTATATATTATGATGCACAAGGCATCGTAGTTGTGTGGGACAGGCTGGATGGACCGGAGGGTCTTTTCTTGTCCATTACTGTTTGTTGATGAGTTTGCTATTCATCTTCCACACCCTCATTGAGAATGATGGGAAATTAGCTGCTCTGCTGGTGTAGTGAGTACAGCATTGCCCAGTGTAAGCCACACAGACCAGCAACACCCAGCTCGGTGCTGAGCTTGCTAATGTCCAATTGGAGGTCTACAGTTGGCCTTAGCATCTCTGGCCTGGGAGGGGAAGACGAGCCAGGGTTCCTGATTCTTATCCAGTGACTTCTGTTGGCGTGTGAGGATGACATGCGTGAAAAGAATGAGGCTCGGCATGATCCCTCCGCAATGTTAGAATAGTTCACAGGCACTCACTGCCTGGCCTTGCATATGAATAATTGTCCCACATATGAATAATTGCCCCTTGGGTGAGTTACTGGTGGGGGGGCTGCTAATGCCTGTGGAATCCTACCCTTCAAGATTCACTCTTCAGAAGAGGAGTGAGAACTGTGGGAGTGTGGAGCGGGGGTGGGCGAGGGAAGAAAGAAAACCCCAGGAATTTAAGATGTTTAACAGTGGGGAAGTGTTATGCATAGCCTGGGATTTGGTCTAAATGCTCAAGTAAGCCTCAAGAAAGACTTGCATTTCTATAGTGCCTTTCACAACCATCAGACGTCTCAAAGCGCTTTACAGCCAATGAAGTACTTTTTGGAGTGGAGTTACTGTTGTAATGTGGGAAACGCGGCAGCCAATTTGCACACAGCAAGCTCCCACAAACAGCAATGTGATAATGACCAGATAATCTGTTTTTGTTATGTTGAATGAGAGATACATATTGGCCAGGGCACCAGGGAGAACCCCCCTGCTCGTCTTCGAAATAGTGCCATGGGATCTTTTACGTCCACCTGAGAGAGCAGACGGGGCCTCGCTTTAACATCTCATCCGAAAGACGGCACCTCCGAGGTTAATTTAGCCGAGTTTAAAGTTCGACCATTTCAACGAAAGCAAGTGGCTTTGAGCGTCTCAGGTCCAAAAAAAAAGCTGTGTGTAGAAGCTCGGTATTACAGCATCTGCCAGGTATTAACTTTTCTGTTGGTGATTTTTGCATTCGACAAAGTGAGGGATGTTAGTGTCACAATCAAGCACTCCCAGACCACACAGACCAGCCTGACAAGAGAAGAACCCCCGACTAGACCAGTGTGACATTTTCCAATCCCACACCAGCCGTCCTGTGGTCTCTTGAGTTGAATTGCCTATTTAATGCCAGAACAGGGCAGATCTCTGCTGCAGGAGCCTTTGAACCCATCAATCTGGGTCTGAACCTAGGTCCCAGAGGTGACCGGTCAGTGTCTAACCCAATGGACCAATCAATCCCCCGATGTAATAACTTTTAAAGCAGTTTTTATAGAACTGGTTTAAAGTCCCCGGACAAACTATTTCACCTCAATATAGCAGAAATTCACAGATTCTCTAAAGTAGACGCAGGTACAAAGTATCTGGGAAACCTGTATCAATATAGCCACTGGAACAAATTCAATGGGGGCAAAATTCGGTTGCTTTGCGCCTCCCGTTAGCGTCCCGGCCGTAAACTTGGGTCGCGCCCCCTGATGTACCGCCGGATGCCACGTCCGACAGGGTCAGGGGGGCGTACGTGCGGCTGGGCGGCGATATTTAAAAGGGAGGTGCCGGGCGGCCATGTTTTTTGCTGGCCGCCTGCCAGCACCTGCTCCCTTTGCCCTCCTCCCGCGGGGTGCCGGCCGCGATCGGGCCGCTCTTTTCCCGGTATCCCACTCCCTGGTGGCCCAGCTGGGCCCTGGGTCGCTCTGCGCTAGGCCCCTCCCCTTTAATAAGGAGAGGGAGGCCTGCAGTACCGCGGCGCGACTTGCCGGCACGCAGCGCCGCGATATTGAGCTGGGGCGCCCCAAGAGGGAGGGGGAGCGCTTCCAGTAGCGCCCTGCCTCCTGCTTGGGGCGCTACCATCCAATTTTGGCCGTGGGGGTGCTAACTTTTCGGGGCGCTGGCAAAGTTAGCACCCCAAAGGTGGCGCGACCCAATTTCCCCCCCCCAATGTCTCCTTTCTAGAATATCAACATTGCTTAAACCATACACACACCAATCCATCCAGACACACAGATTAGTCCGTCACAAGAGATAGTTTGCATACCTCCCATGTGATCACCAGGTTATTGGGGTCAGTTCCCATCCCTTGAACCCCTGAGGGATTTTCATCAGGGGCTAGAAGAAACAAACAGAGTTACTGGTTAGCAAAAAGGCAAATATAGATGCAGCACTGCTTTATTTACACAAATCATGTCTGACAGGATCAGTGACTTTCCTTGCATGAATATGTCTGAGAGGACTGCTAACTGTTGCTGGGGTTTGATTTCATGATTACTAGTTGCCCTCCTGTACATTGAGGTAGTGGCCAGTATTCCTTGTACAAGCCTAGATAGCAAGTACCAGTCGGCTATTCGACCACAGAGGGCTGAATAATCTTGTTATATTGCAGTTGAGCGGGCAGAGCGCCATAGTGTCCTCTGCCAGCACCCACGCAAATGCACTTTCAGCAGGAGTCGCTTAAGAGTGATCAGGAGCAGGAAGCCTGGCCCATTTTCCCTTCCCTTCCTCATTGAGAGACTCAGTTCAGTTGTAGAGCCCTAAATGCAGAGAATAACTAAATCTGCACAGGCCAGGAATGGAAGCTGGGACCTTGCTTGCTGTGTGAGGCTCTGGACGTCGGTGGTGGGGAGGGGCCTTTGTTATAGCTCTTTAAAAACAAATCATCCTCGTCTTGTAGAGTGTTAGAACAACAAAGTTAACCAGCGGCTAAAATTGCAATGTACGGTTGGTCTCCTGACCTACCCGGGAGGACACTGGATGACTGAGACTAGCTGTGGTAGCCACGCAATGAGCTGCATAAATCTGACAACTGCGTTGTGGCATTGCCCAGTCTGCAACAGTGCGGTTGGCAGGTTTGCCTGGAACACCGGTGTCGGGAGGTTCCCAGATCGACGGCACCTCTCAAACCTGCGACTTCTACCACCTAGAAGGACAAGAGCAGCAGGCGCATGGGAACACCGCCACCTCCAAGATCCCCTCCAAGTCACACACCATTACGACTTGGACATAAATTGCTGTTCCTTCATTGTCACTGGGTCAAATTCCTGGAACTGCCCTACCTAACAGCGCTGTGGGAGTACCTTCCATACAGAGCGTGCAGCGGTTCAAGAAGGCGGATCAGCACCACTTTCTCAAGGGCAACTAGGGACGGCCCTAACATCATCGGCCGCTGAGGCCTGTGATCTTTCCAGCACTCAAATGTGCTCAGTGCCCCACATTGTGCACCACCTGTACAGTCGCACTACAGACCCATGCTGCCAGGAGGCACCAAGGCCTACTGAGGCCCCATTTCTAATGTAAACGTGTCCTGCTCCTCGTAATGCGGCGGGAGATCCTGATGTACGAAAGGCTGATATTTAGAGATATTTAGTAGACGAGAATCATATATGTATAATTTCAAGTGCAGCCATTGACCAAATAATATTACCCATAATTACTCCTGGGTAACTAAAAAGTTAAGACTTGTTCAGAATGCAGCTGCAAGTCAAAAACAGTTTTGACTAAGTTCTGATAACAAACAGCCAGAGACTGCGAGTGAAAGTTAAATTGCTAAAAAAACATATTGGCCCGAAAATTAGACCTAATACGCGAGAGTACACACTGTGTACTCTCGCGTTTTAGGTCTCCAATTGCCGGTTTTCTGCATGCACTGCGCATGCGCGGGAAACCGGCACTTCGTGAATTCAAAAGGGGGCGGTTCCTAAGTGAACCGTGTGCGCGCTACAGGCTGCGCGCACGCAGTGCACTTAGTGCTTTGAACGCACAGGTAAGCATGGAAGATTTTACACATAAAGAAAGGAGGCGTAAGACCCTCTTTTAACAAGGTAAGTAGTTAATTAAGTATTATTTTAAATTTTTTTCAACAGGTTTATCTTTTTTAGAGACTTTAAAGAAAGGTAAGTTTATTTTTATAACTTTTAAAAAGATTTTAAATTTTTTCAAAAATTTAATTTTTTGTTTAAAGTGGTTAATTTATTTAACTATACTTATTTTATTAATGTGATGGCTTTTTTTAAATTTAATTGCAGTTTAGCTGTTCTTTTGGGGGGGTATAGTATTCATAGCTTTGACAGCCCTTGCTGTCAAAACTATGAATGAAAGATGGTGTGCTGCCATTGGCTCTAACTGAATCACGTGATCCCAGAGCTCGCACGAACTAATTGCGTCTCTGGGTCACGCAAGCACTGCACAGCTGCAGCCTTGAAACTAAAGTTCGTGTGGGCCCGGAGGAAAAAGGTAGGCGCGGAGTGAGATATCGCAGGGAAGCCTTACCCCCGCGTGAACACTCGGTGTTTAATTTCTGGGCCATTATGATGCTAAGTAGAAATTAGAATTCGCTTACCAAAACTAATTGCAATGATATTTTAAAAATAATTAGTACAAGGACATAGAATGAGAGAGATCACGGAGGTAAGGCATTTATCTGATAGATTAAAGTGAGACAGTTTGGATACCTCGAGACTAGTGAAACAGCGCTGATATGGGCCCTTGGTGTAGAAAGGCCTTGTACCAGGGAGGCGATGAAATGAAAGAGATATGGTAAATTCCAATGGGGTGAAAAACTATAAACAAGATAACAAGACAGCAGAATAGGGTTGACAGAAAAATACTGGAAAGGTGGGATGCTACCTTAGTCTGAGTGACAATGGTATTTTGACCATTAGAACCAATTAAAAAAGGTGATTTTGTTAAAGACCATATACGGACACTGGCCAAACCAACTTTTGATAAGAAAAGGGTTAAAACCTCGATACTCAAAGAACAACTTTACACAGACGTAGGGCTGGATTTTCATTGACCCGTGAAGGCGGGTTTGGAGGCGTGTGGGGGGTTAAAATTGCGAAAAGTGGCGGGCGGGCACAAGTCTGCCTCCATCCCGCCTCCACGCAATTTTGATGAAATCGTGTCTGCTGGTCCCGCCTGCGTCCCACCTCTAAGAGACGGGATAGGCTGTTAAGGCCCTTAACAAGCACTAAATTAGCTCTATAATGCCATTTTGAAAGGCCTTTGTGATTTTAACCCTTGTTCTACGTGAAGCACGCCAGTTCTGAAACACGATTGTGAAAGCTGGCGGGAGCACATGTGGATAGCTGAATATCAGTGGCTGCGCTGAGTATCAGTGAGTGGCTGGCTGGCTGGCATCTGGGAGTGGTGGAGCAAAAAAAAATTCTCATTCTCTCTCTCTCTCAGATAGAGCTGCTGCTCATTTTGCATCCAGGTCCTCTCACAGCAAAGGCCAGTCAGTCTCTGACCTGCAATGCAGCAGCAATGATGACATCATCAGAGGCAACTTTCAGACTGAAACCACTAATTGGTTCATGGGTTCCCACATGCTGGAACTCAATTGCCCAATTAGGTGAAAATTGCATCAATCTCCCACATCCAATTGCAGTCGGGTGGATGACACGAAATGCGGATGACACGACCCCAACCCGCCCCAGTATCAAAATCCAGCCCGTACTGTGAGAACAAAGAAACAGACTTAAGACGACTTCATCTGTGTCCGAGAGGTTCCAGAGACCTAGGGCTGTGAGCTACTCATTAAAACTATCGCCTAATATTAAGTATATTATGCTGTATGCTTAATAAATCTTGATCTATTGCTCAAACATACTGGCTGCTGCCTATTGGTGTCTTGTCCAAGAACTCAGAGGTCATTAAGATCTTACACTGAGGAACATTCCAATCACTCGGGACCAGTCACGAAGGGGCTCTACAAGGGAGGGCTGCAGGTTTCAGTTAATTTTCTTTCCTAATAGGGGCTCCCGGCTTACTTGGTGCAGACTGACTTTGACCTAATCTTCTACAGGCAGGTCTTCCGTGACACCATTTCCTCTCCTACCCTCCAAAAAAAAGTGGTCTTTTCAACACGCCAGCTGATCTTTACAAGCTGCTGGTGTTGGGAATCCCACCCGCACCCACCGCCCCTCCCCCCCCTCAATCTCAGTGCTCTCCCAGTGCGCCATTCGCAATATGCTGGGAGGGGCCATACAAAATGCCAATTGGATGACCCCACCATTGGGCAGGGTCAGACCCCCTGGCTCGCAAGGGTGGCCAACGCTAAGTTCACTGCTCCGCGATCCCATTATCGCACCCGATCCACAACGTTGAGGCCCCGGGGAAAGAATGAGTTGGTGCAGTGAACCTCGACTTCAGCACAGCGAGGATGAAGGAAGGAGGGAGGCGTGCAACAGGGAGTACACTTGTTGCTTTGGAGGAACAAGGGAAGGAAGTTGGGAGGAGCAATGAACGTTGCAGCATTGCCGAGAGAAAGAGGGCAAGGTAAGAGAGTGACCGAGAAACGTGAGAGTTGGGAGGCCAGAAGTAAGACAGGGATCGGCTGACAGAAAATCTTTTTACTTGCATCCAATCCAAGGGGTGGGATAAGAACCTCCAGCTCCTACCGACTGTTTTCTATTACAGCTATGACTGTTTTAAAGCACAGTCTGCTCGGAGATGCTATCTTACCAGCTGGTTGTGTGAAGTAGTGCTCAGATGGTAAACTTGGTTCACTTCTGCCTATTCGATTGACGGCAATAACTCGGAAGACGTAGTTTACAAAGGGGGAGAGCTCCAGCTGCACTGTAGTTTGCGTTCCCCCGACATCGGCGAGACGGTGCCACAATCCAGGTTCAAACTGATCCTCTTCATACTCAATGATGAACTCTGAGAGGAAAACAGCATCAATCGCACCAAGGGAATGGATCTGTCCTGCTGCAGACCGCACAGCGTCCCATAAACATTCAGAAGCATTTCTTGAATTTCTATCAAAGAAGAGATCTTTAACGAGAAACATGGCTCACCTGACTCCCTCCCCATCCCACCCCGCCCCGCGCCCCCGACACAAATGCAGGCCCGCTCTACTTGAACTGGATGTACAGTTGGTCAATTTGGACAAATCCTCCAACACAAATGAGCTGCTGCATCCTTTGAAACGGAAGCTGCAATCATTTTGATGTGGAGATGCCGGTGTTGGACTGGGGTGGACAAAAGTGAGAAGTCGCACAACACCAGGTTATAGTCCAACAGCTTTATTCGTCACTTCACCTGACGAAGAAGCAGCCGCTCCGAAAGCTTGTGATTTCAAATAAAACTGTTGGACTATAACCTGGTGTTGTGTGACTTCTCACTTTTGCAATCACTTTGAACAGATCGTGGAGCTGACTTATTAGAAAGACAGATTGCGGAACCCGCCACAAATGTTGCCTGGCGATACTTTCCTCCGCTAGTCCGGCCCAAAAAATCGGAAGGTAACGAGAAACTGGATGGGGGGGTGGAGTGAAAGGTCCTCCGGCCACGTCAACAGCCCCTACCGCCACCGATTTACCTTCCCCCGCCCCAGCAGGGAAATTGGCCAGCTGCTCCTTGACCGTATGGCCGTATGTAAATGATGGTATGAGGGTCGGGCCTGGGAAACCTGGCTTGTTGCCCCACATCCTACCTCCAAGGACCTCAAAATGAAGAGGAGTGGTGGTAGACCCTGGCACAGCAGTGGAAGTCACAAGCCTGCATAAACTTGGCTTGTATTGCCTTGAGTTTAGAAGGCTGAGGAGTGATCTAATTGAGGTGCGTAAAATGGTAAAGGATTCGATAGGGTAGATTCAGAGAAACTATTTCTTCTGGTGGGGAATCCAGAACAAGAAGGGCATAATCTCCAAATTAGGGCTAGGCTGTTCAGAGGTAAAATCAGGAAGAACTTTTTCCATGCAAAGCGCGGTGGAAATGTGGAACTATCTCCCCCAAATGGCTGTGGATGCAGAGGCAATTGGAGCTTTGAAAATGGAGATCAATAGATTTTGTTAGGTAAGTGTATCAAGGGATATGGAGCAACGGCGTATAATGGCATTGAGGTACAGACCAGCCATGATCTAATTGAATGGCAGAGCAAGCTCAAGGGGCTAAATGGCCTAATTCTGTGCCTATGTTAAAGTATTGGCCGCCTCTCGCTCTCTCCGCAGAGCCCCATCACCTTTGTTAGGCCTTGGCTCAATCATTATCACAAACCTCTTATTGTAACAAGTATTTGCCCTGGGCCTAGGGCTGAGCGTCCACTGTGGTCAGTAAGGAGCAGACAGCTTGTGAAGATGGTACCAGCAATAATGACTTCAGTACTTGTGCTGAGTTTGCAGTGACGACTGCGGACTCAGAGCTGACCCAGCATGGACCCCATAAACCCTGCTAGCTATGAATTCAAGTTATCAGGGATGGTGAACTGAGCGATTCAACCATCATAGTTGCAGTACATTGTATTTCAGGGCTTGCTCAGACCACTGAAGTGTGCTGCTTAGTGGGTGCTTGAGAAGGGCAGATACTGAGAGACAGAAGGTAAAGGAGTAAACAGTATGAGATAAAGTTGGTCCCCGTGAAGCTTCCTCGGAATTTGAGGCCTAGTGCAACGAGAATCGCCCTGAAGGTCAAATTTTTCCAAAACGTACTTGTAATGGGACTGTTATGCTCATCTCCTGGTATCCATGACAACTGCACGCTCCTGTCTCGAGGATTGGTTAATTCCAGGTCTGATGGCGGATCAGGGTGATCTATGGGATAAAGACGTTTCAATTAAAACCTGATGGGCCTTAGAAGACACAAATCCTTGAAATCCTGTCACAAATCAGAAGCCAGATGGATATGCAGTGATGGGTGACGTGGCTGCATGCATATGGGCCTCTTCCGTGCCCAGCAGATTGATGGGAAGACATTTCTATCTGGCTCAGCAGCAGCCATCGAATTAAATGAGGCTTCAGCAAAAGAGCAACATGCAAATACTAGGGAGGCTAAAATGACCTGCTTACATTCATGAACTTTGCAACCCATTGCAGCTCTTCACAGTGAAGCTATTGATCGCTGGACACTAAAAGCTCCTCAAAGTGCCCATGCCAACCTGGCTGGCATGTTAAGCCACTGTTCTGTTTCTTGCTGCCCAATTTTAAACCTGGCACAGATAACGAGATGAACAAAATAGAAATTGAGGAGGAACACCATCTTACCTCCTCATTCATCCAGCGACACCCGACAGGCCCCCAATCGGACCACCTAACTTAAATGGTTGCAGTGTTTTTGCCTCCGCCTACACTAGCTGGATTTCCAATCCATATATCGATCACTCTTTGGGTGGAAATTAACTTTGACATCAGTCCTAAATGTGACTTTCACTAGTTTGAACCCGTCATGGTTTAGTTTGGAGTTGTGATCTGGTATTACTTTTGCTATACTGATTATTAGGAAGGATGTCAAGGCCTCGGAGAGTGCGTAGACGAGATTTACTGGAATGGTACCAGGGATGCAGGACTTCAGTTATGTGGAGAGACTAGAGAAGCTGGGATTGTTCTCCTTAGAGCAGAGAAGGTTAAAGGGAGATTTAATAGGTGTTCAAAATTATGAAGGGTACGGATAGAGTAAATAAGGAGAAACTGTTTCTGCTGGCAGGAGGGTCGGTAACCAGAGGACACAGATTGAAGATACTTGGTACAAGAACCAGAGTGATGAGGAAACATTCTTTTTGCACAGCGAGTTATGATGATCTGGAATGCACTGCCTGAAAGGGTGGTAGAAGCAGATTCAATAGTAACTTTCAAAAGGGAATTGGATAAATACTTGAAAAGGAAGAATTTTTATGGCTATGGGGAAAGAACAGGGGATTAGGGCGCATTGGATAGCTCTTTCAAAGAGCCGGTACAAGTATGATGGGCTGAATAGCCTCCTTTTGTGCTGTATGATTCTATGGTCAGTATCTTAAAAACTTCTCTAAGGTCATCTAAATCCTAAATAACCGCTGCCTATTGGTTGATCTGATGCAGGTTTATTTGCCTGAGTTCAATAAAGGGGCCAAAAGACATAACTCCGCTAATGAGTACACATTGCTTCCGACTCTTCTACCCGGGTTTACGCTGAATCCCGGTAGCTTTGTGTTTAATTCATAGCCTTTCATGCTGAACTTCACCAAAAACCTTTTGGAAGTGGAGGTACACCACGTGATGGGGCTTCCCACAGTCCTCGTGGGTTGTCACTTCCTCAAAGAGGTCGAGGAGGTTGGTCAGGGAGGATTGTCCCCTTTTGAATCCATGCTGACTGTTGTTAACTAGGTTATTGCTGTACAGGTGGTCCTCAATTTTACTAATGATAATCAATTCCATTAGTTTACACAGAATGGAAGGAAGGCTAATGCGTCTGTACTTACATGTGTTTGTTTTGTTATCCATTTTTAATACAGGCAGCAGATTAGCTTGTTTCCAATTTTCTGGTCCCTCGCCAGTGTTCAGTGACTCCCTAATAATAATGGCCTCACAAATCTCCTCACTTGTCTCTCTTAACACTCTGGGACAAATACTATCGATCCCTGGGGATTTATTTGTTTTGAGCCAGATTAGCCTATCTAGGAAGTACTTTTTGAAGCATAGTCACTGTTGTAATGTAGGAAACGCGTTAGCCAATTTGCACACAGCATGATCCCGCACACAGCAATGGATAATGACCGGATAATCTGTTCATAGAAATCATAGAATGGTTACAGCACAGAAGGAGGCTATTCGGCCCGTCGAGCCCGTGCTGGCTCTCTGCAAGAGCACTTCAGCTAGTTCCACTCCCCCGCCCTTTCCCCGTAGCCCTGCAAATTTTTTTCCTTCAGGTACTTATTCAATTCCCTTTTGAAAGCCACGATTGAATCTGCCTCCACCACCCTTTTAGGCAGTGCATTCCAGATCCTAACCACTCGCTGCATAAAAAAGTTTTTCCTCATGTCGTCTTTGGTTCTTCTGCCAATCACCTTAAATCTGTGTCCTCTGGTTCTTGATCCTTCTGCCAATGGGAACAGTTTCTCTCTCTCTACTCTGTCCAGACCCCTCATGATTTTGAACACCTCGATCAAATCTCCTCTCAACCTTCTCTGCTGCAAGGAGAACAACCCCAGCTTCTCCAGTCTATCCACGTAACTGAAGTCCCTCATCCCTGGAACCATTCTTGTAAATCTTTACTGCACCTCTCGAAGGCCTTCACATCCTTCCTAAAGTGCAGTGCCCAGAATTGAACACAATACTGCAGTTGAGGCTGAACCAGTGTTTTATACAGGTTCATCATAATTTCCTTGCTTTTGTACTCTATGGCTCTATTTATGAAGCCCAGGATCCTGTATGCTATTTTAACCGCTTTCTCAACTGTCCTGCCACCTTCAACAATTTGTGCACATATACCCCCAGGTCTCTCTGTTCATGCACCCACTTTAGAATTGTAGTGATGTTGGTTGAGGGATAAATATTGGCCAGGACTCCCCTGCTTTTCTTCAAATAGCGCTGTGAGATCTTTTATGCCCACCCAAGAAGGCAGACGGGGCTTTGGTTTAACGTCTCATCTGAAAGATGGCACCTCAAGCTGCAGAGAACATATAGTTACACAAAAGATCCTCTGAAGATCATCATTAGCAAATCACCTACCTTCAGTGTGAGACTAATGATAACAGAAGAGATAGTTCAGCAGCGAGAGCCCGCGTGCATGCAGTTACAGCGAGGGTTTGAAAACTGCTCAATATAGAACTCCACACCATTTAATGTAAACTGTGTTTCACAACAGCACCACATACCAGAGAGATCAGATCCATCTTAAAGCTGCCAGATCTTAGAGAGCTAAACTAGAGGGTCTCCGATGTCACTGCTCATGGATTTAAACAAATGCAAATGGAGCAGGCAAATAGATAATGTGCTTCAAAATGTTGAATATTTTTCCATTAGTTGCATTTTTGTGACTGCAAAATTAGAGCCAATCAGCATTTTTCATCCCCTATGAACTAATTTGCTCTCACACTCCCGACACACACATCACTCCCGACACATTCTCACTCTCGACACACTCACACTCCAGACACACACATCACTCTCACATTCCAGACACTCTCACACTCCAGACAGAGATTCTGACACTCCAGACACACGTCAGACATTCTGACACTCCAGACACACGGCAGACACTCTCACAGTCCAGACACACGTCAGATACTCTCATACTCCAGATACGCGTCAGACACTCTCACACTCCAGACACACACGTCAGACACTCTCACACTCCAGACACACGTCAGACACTCTCACACTCCAGACACACGTCAGACTCACTCACACTCCAGACACACACGTCAGACACTATCACACTCCAGACACACATCAGACTCACTCACACTCCAGACACACACGTCAGACACTATCATACTCCAGACACACGTCAGACACTCCCACACTCCCTATGGATAAACTGGACAGTTGCAGACACTTGCCAGCTCTGATAATATTGCTGTGTGTTTCCAATAATGAGGAATTCTTGCCCAAGTGTCTTAAACTTTCTGTGAGCAATATTTACCAGTCACACCAGATATTAGTCCCGCCGCATGCAAAATCCCCGGCGTGACTTTAAAGATTGGGTGCACCAAAAGTACAGAATTCACCTCAACAAGTCATAGTAAAAATACAAAAAGGCTGGAAACACACAGCAGGCCCAGCAGCATCTGGAAGAGTGGACGTGGTGGCGTTTTGGGAAGAGACCCTGCAAGAGAACTGCTTTCCTCACAGCTTTCAATGGAGAAGAATCGCTCAGTGGAACCTCCATCACCAGCCAGAATGGAAGGGTCCTCATTGGTGGACAAACTGGCAAGTGATTGACCACCTCCAAATTCTGACGCAGGGTGCAGCAAAGCCCTTGGCGTGGGATTGAAGACAGAACCAACTGCAAAAGAAACCTTGTGTAGCTTGAGTGACCAAAAAACATGAAATACAAAGCTATCCATGTCTCCCACAAGGCTTTGTCCTGCACCAATTCTGGTAATGGATGTTCCACAGTTTGTGAAAACACAGACTATCCCAGAAGGTGAATGAAGCACAATACAAATCTAACTACGTTTAACACAGAGGGACTGAAATTAATGTATCTACCTTTTATAAAAGAAAAACCCCAAAGAAATAGGCACAAGGTACACCGAATGTCATTTGTGATGTGGTGAGTTAATGCTACATGTAAAGGAGCAGTGTGGAGCTGTGTAAGCATCCCCCTCCACAATGCTTCACCTCAGGTGGCAATGGATAGAAACATGAAGCTGGTGAACATGCTACATCACTGCTGGAAATGAAGGTATGAGAGCTAAGTCAAAACAAATGGAAGAGTGAAGTGCGTTCAGACAAACACTTGTTAGTTTACCGTGAAGGCTAGCTTGAGCTGAGGTACGGGCTGGAAATAAAGAGCAAGGTTAGGGTTTAGTTGTAGCGAACACAGGTAAAACAGTCACATTTTTCAGCCAGTAATATATTTTAAAAAGGCTGGGAAGAAATTGCATTTACACAGTACCTTATCACATCTCTCAAAAAATCCCAGAATGATTTCCACACAATGCATTGCCTTGTGGTGCTGTGACTGTGGTCACATAGGCA
Source organism: Squalus acanthias (assembly GCA_030390025.1). Classification (NCBI taxonomy): domain Eukaryota; kingdom Metazoa; phylum Chordata; class Chondrichthyes; order Squaliformes; family Squalidae; genus Squalus; species Squalus acanthias. The sequence goes on along the minus strand of CM059435.1, from coordinate 67,172,555 downwards.
AGCATGGAAGGCATTTAGCACACATCAAAACTCTTCAAGTGAGCAAGGAGATGAATGCCCAGTCTATCTGCTTTTTTTGATGGTGTTGGCTGAGCTACGACTGTTGGCCAGGACATCTGATCCGAAGATTGGACCTCTGACATTGCAGTTGCTCCCTCGGCACTGCACTGGAGTGTCAGCCTAGATTGTTGTGCTCAATCACATTCACTGTACTGGTTGTGAGATGTTGCTTTCAGAGAAACAACCTTTGCCCACACGTTTCTCTGGATGACAGGATGAAACACCCAACACCCTGGGGCGCCAACTATTGCCCAGTCCCAACCTGGACGGGGGCTTGGCATTGATTGGGTCGAGGGCTGAGAGTCAGATGCATTCCCGCGTGCATTTTTTAAAACTGCAGTGATCAAAAAACAATCTTTCGCTATCTGGTTTTCAGTTGTAAAATGAAATGGCCGCCCACTCACAAATCTAAATCAAAGCCAGTTGCTCATTCTATCCATTGTGCTGGTGCCAGTGTCGCGAGGTAGCAAATGAGGATGCTAAGCACCTCCCAATGGAAGAAGGATGAGGGTGAAGGGTGAAGGGGGGGTTAGTCACTCTGTGCCACTAAGGACAATGACACAGGTCAAGTCCTGGAAACAAGGAGAGTGCCATCTCAGCCTAGTCTGGAAAAAGAGATCCAATGTGCAAATAAAAAGGAGGCTCCAAGGGGAAGGAAAGAGTCTTGAATAAAGAACACTTGTTCTTCTGAAATATTAGTTTAAGTTGGTTATTTTAAAGAGATTCTTGTTTAAGGATTTATGTTGTAAATGGTCAGAGCCCAGAAGTGACTGCGTGCGATAAGAGTGGATGCCCTTGGGATTACATTTTCTACTCTTTATTTGAAGGGAGGCATTAGCTCCTTACAATTGCACTTACAAATAGCATCCTCTCCAAGCTTAGATTTCATATTTTAAACTGGTAAAATATAAAGCTATTTCCCCCCCCAAAATATACTGACCACCTGTATCACTGTGTACCAGGAGATTTATTGCAGCCCTGAAAATGAGAAGAAGTTAGAAAAGGATGGCAGCGGCTGAAAAATAATGTCAACGGTCAGGCCCAGACACTTCACTTACTTTCCAAGGGCAAAACAACTGTTAGCTCACCAAAATCACCCCCACCCACCTCGTCACCTCCAGAAACGGTCCCAGCCTTTACTGTCATATAAATGAACTGTCAATTCAAACTTTACAACAGATCTGAATTAGTTCAGTTGGAAGTGTTTTGCGCCCCATTTCTCTGCTCTGTGGACCTATAATGGGCACTACTTGCTGGATATATATATAACATGACGGCTTGAATATATTCCATATACTATTGCGGGAATTCCCTTCAGGCTAGAACTATAGTTCAGCCATTATTGTCACAGGTACAGTCATTCATTGTCGGCTTGCTCTTTTTGTCTCCTCTCATGGAGGTGATTACTTAAAAGCATGTTCTCAGAGCAAGGATCGAGAGTACGTGTCCCACGACCCAACAGTCTTGTCTAAGCCATGTCTGAGAGTCGATCACCTGCCCGGTCTAACCCGTGAGTTCTTATGGAAGATGGGGGTTGAGAACTTTTTACACTAGAAGTGATGGTACTCCACCAAAGGCTTTAGTGAGGAGCCCTACAAACCAGGAAGGTCTCAAGTTTATCTTGAGCTAGCTGGTCCCTGCGACTTCCCTGTTCCTCACCCGACAGCAGTCAAATGGTCGACTAACACTTGCTGTCAAAGGCTTCCGAATGAAGTGGGGCCCCTTGGGTGAAGTACTGGAGGTCAACTGATGCCCAAGGAATCATACCCCTGGAATGAGTCAATGGGAGAGACAATACTTTATGTAACAGATGTAAACCGTTGATACATGCCATTCACAGCGGCTATTTTCCGTATTACTCCAGACAAGCCACTTATAGAAGAATTACTCACTGCGGTTCCAACGTATTGCAGGAAACCATTATTTTGAAATGCTGGGAAACCTGGGAGCAAAGAATGAACCTTCCACCCAAATGTTTGGCCTTTATTGAGCACCACAGCACGGTGGTTGGCAGCCATTTTCCTCACTGAATTTCCCGGTGTTGAGCTTTGTGCCTGATGATGGTGCACTGAGCCTCAAAGTGCGACGAGTAGCAGAAAATTCAAACAGGCCAGCCCTGACCGGCCCAATAATACTTTTCCGGCAATTCGACAATCTTAAAATCTTTGGGAAGCAGCTAAATTGTGTAAAAAGTACATCGAGCACCAATGATCAGTGAAGGAACACCGATTTAATAAAAAAAAAACAGGGCTCCTCTTACTTGGAGAAGCATTCAGGCCACCTTATTAAACTAATTATACTGCAATTTGTTTGGCCAATTTGGCAGGAGTGCTGCGGGGCTCAAAACAGGCATCTTTGGTGCAGCTGTCCAGAACGTGGGCTCAACACCGAGCTGGGATGGTCACCAGCAAGAGTTGTAGGGGTGGGGGGGGGGGAAAGAGGATTGTGATTGCTGAGGATGGGGGGACACGGGGCGGCAGTGGCCGAGATTATTTTTGTGGGCCCTGGAGAAACACCGCGCAAGCTCCAACCAGTTCAGACCTGAAATCGGGGTTCTATTTACGTCATCGGACCCCGGTTTCCATATTAAAAGGGGCCTAGCGCCTGAAACAGGCAGGCGCTTTGGACACCCGGCAGTAGGCCCCTTTCAAAATGGAGCCTGCCGCATTCACCAGTGTTAACGGGCCGTAAGGCTACCGACCCCATTAACGCCAGGCAAAGGCAGCGAAGGTGTTTATTAACACCGCCAAGCAAACCCGAAGCGTCTCAATCTTTTTTTTGAACCACAGGCTATTCGCGGTCTGAAGACATAAGAGAGGGAAAAAGAGGACAAAAAAAAAAGCCACGTTACCTAGGACGGTAAGGCCAGCCGTTGCAGAGTTAGTGTCCAAAGTCGTGTTCACCACGCACGTGTAGGATCCTTGGTCTTCCTCAGATACTTCAAAAATAGTCAAAACATCGCCGGATGCCTGGTGCCTGAAATTGGGACCATGGTTTCGTTATTTACTCGCCCGCTCTCTCCACAGATAATGCCTCAGCCGCTGACTGCCTCCAGCGGTTTTTCGGTTTTTGTTTCAGGTTTCTGGCATTTTCTTCAACTTAGTGCTAATTTCCAAACACTGGGAGGAAGTGGGGAGGAAAGAGATTTTTCCGACCCTGCTTCCCCCATTTGCGTCGAAAACTGGGGTGGTAGCGGGATCGAAATATGAGGGGGGCATCGGGCCCGTTCTGATTTATCAGCGAGCCTCGATCCTCGCAACCAGTGGTCCTGCCAGAGATGAGCAGAAGCCTCATGAGGAAATGATAATTGGGGTCAGTTGATGCAGCTACGACACCCCCCCCCCACCCCCGCCATCCCATTTTCATCAATGCTTGCCGGATTACCACCAGTTCCTGCTCCAAGCCACCAAACATGGGTGGTCGAAGTTGAGAAGCGGCCATTTTGAGCATCCAATAAAGGGATTCTCAGCTGCAGCCAGGGAAAGCTGGATGCAGGTTTAGTAAACTATTTTTCTGTAGTCACTTGTGTGTTTTGAGGGTTAAAGTCGGCCACGACTAATGTCCTTGCTGCTGTCGGAATTTGATTCCTTTTCAAGACTGGTGCTTCCTTTCACCCCCTCCACTTTAAAAGGTGCTGCTTCAGGCTTATCAAAATTCCACGCCCTCTACCTCACAACACCCAGCCCCTCCCTCTAACCCCAACCCCCCCACTTCCTCTACCCCACCCTCCCTCCCTCTACCCCCAACCCCCCCACTTCCTCTACCCCACCAATCTACTCCCCCCAAACCCCCACCCCAACCCCCCCACTTCCTCTACCCCACCAATCCACTCCTTCCAACCCCCCACTCCTCCCCCCCACTCCCCAACCCCCCCACTCCCTCTACTCCCTCCCCCCACCCCCCACTCTCTCCCCCCAACCCCCCACCCCCCCACTCTCTCCCCCCAACCCCCCACTCCCTCCCCCCAACCCCCCACTCCCTTTACCCCCCCAACTGCTCACTCCCTCTATCCCGCCACTCCGTCTACCCCCCACGCCCTCTATCCCCCCACCCCCCCACTCCGTCTACCCCCCACCCCCACACCCTCTACCCCCCCAACCCCCCACTCCCTCCACACCCCGACTCCCTCTACCCCCCCCAACCCCCCACCCTCTACCCCAACCCCCAGCCCCTCTATCCCCCCCAACCTCCCACCCCCTCTACCCAACCCCCCACTCCCTCTACGCCCCAAACACCCCACTTCCTCTATCCCCCCGACCCCCCACTCCCTCTATCCCCCCGACCCCCCACTCCCTCTATCCCCCCGACCCCCCACTCCCTCTATCCCCCCCAACCCCCCACCCCCTCTACGCCCCAAACCCCCCACTCCCTCTACCCCCAACCCCGCAGTCCCTCCACCCCCAGTCCCTCTACACCCCAAACCCCCACTCCCTCTACCCCCCACCCCCACTCCCTCTACCCCCCCACCCCCACTCCCTCTACCCTCCCACTCCCTCTACCCCCCCAGACCCCACTCCCTCTACTCCCTACTCCCTCTACCCCCCACTCCCTCTACGCCCCCAACCCCCCACTCCCTCTACCCCCCATTCCCTCTATCCCCCACTCCCTCTACCCCCCCAACCCCCCACTCCCTCTACCCCCAACCCGTCTACCCCCCACTCCGTCTACCCCCCACTCCCTCTACTCCCTCTACCCCCCACTCCCTCTACCCTACTTTACAGCACAGAAACAGGCCATTCGGCCCAACAGGTCAATGCTGGTGTTCCTGCTCCACACGAGCCTCCTCCCACCCCTCTTCATCTCACCCCATCTACATAACCGTCTATTCTTTTCTCGCTCATGTGCTTACCTAGCTTCCAGTTGAATGCATCTATGCTAGTCGCCTCAACCACTCCCTGTGGTAGCGAGTTCCACATTCTAACCTCTCTCTGGGTAAAGAAGTTTCTCCTGAATTCCCTGTTGGATTTATTGGTGACTCTCTTATATTTATGGCCCCTGGTTCTGGTCTCGCCCACAAGTGGAAACATCTTCTCTATATCCATCCTACAGACACTGCCATTGGGCATGTGATCTTAATACTCATAGTCGCACAGCATATGCGTGTGAACTTTAACCTTTTTGTACATTCGTTGGTAAAACGGGAAGACGAAAGGCAGAGTGTGAGAATGTTTTTTGATTATTCCATAGCAACAGAGGAATTGCTAAGTGAAGAAAGGCCCAGCTCCGTCTAGTTCGCCTTCTACCATCCTGGCAGTCGCACGATAAGTCAACAATTCCATTGTTGCTCTATCACAGCGATCAATCTCATCAATGAGTCTACAACAGACCCAGACGTGAGGTGAGGAAAACCCCCAGTGGTGGAGAGCTTTGGGAACCACAGGTCATGTCTCAAATTACTCAGGCTGCATCCCAAAATGTTGTTGAGTGCGTCGTTTCATTGGTTGCTGAATGGTGGTAGACATTTGTTAAGTAAATACATGAATGTGAAATACATTTACATGTGTTGTGTGAGTGTATGCAAGGCGTTTTCTACTACCTACTACCTGTGGCTAGTCAGTAATTTCTATTGGACAACACTGCTCAATCAATCAGGCTCTGGCAGTGACCTGGGCCCATATTACTCACTTGCGCTCTCTACTGGGGAATGGCATGAAGAGCAGGTCAGATTTGAAACGACAATAAAGGCCCCAGTTACACCCTTTTGTTTTTTTGCTACTAGAAATCTATAGTACCTGCTGTCATCAGGCAGCTCCTCGTTATTTTTCAGCCATATAATTGTTGGAGAAAGTGTTGGGTCGTGCTTCACCTTGCACTCAAACACGGCCGTGCCAAACGTCTGCACAGACTGATAATGCGGCTGTTTAATGATGGTCGTCGGATCTGAAAATTCAACATGTTCGTGATGTTCAACACGCTTTAAAATAAATAAAGGTTTCTTGAAAATGTAATTTGGCGACACAAAGGAGCTCCCACCTTTGACCTGCAGAAAGGCTTGGTTTTGGATGACGCCAATGGAATTGGTTGCTATGCAGGTGTAAGTGCCGCTATCGTTCTTCTGTGAGAAGGCAATTTCCAAAGTGCCGTTGTCATGGAAAACATAAGAGTCGCCATGGAGGACACTGCCTTGGTCATCCTTGAACCTGGGAGTGAACAAATTCACAGTAACTTCACTGGCAACACGCATTTTCCCCCTCACTGCTAGCCTCTAACCACCTCCTCCCTTTACATCCTAAGCTTTCTAATCGCCCTCTAGTTTGTCACCTCGTCAGTGCTCCTCTGAACCTTCCTCTCTCGTTTCTCCCAGCAGGTTAGAATCATAGAATCTTACAGCGCAAGAGGGGGGCATTTGGCTCCTTGATAGAGCTCTCCAATTAGTCCCACTTCCCCGCTCTTTCCCCATAGCCCTGCAAATATGTGACAGTGTGTGTGTGTGTGAGACAGTGTGTGTGAGACAGTGTGTGTGTGACAGTGTGTGTGTGACAGTGTGTGTGTGACAGTGTGTGTGTGACAGTGTGTGTGTGTGTGTGTGTGACAGTGTGTGTGTGTGACAGTGTGTGTGTGACAGTGTGTGTGTGTGTGTGTGTGTGTGACAGTGTGTGTGTGACAGTGTGTGTGTGACAGAGTGTGTGTGTGTGTGTGTGTGTGTGACAGTGTGTGTGTGTGAGACAGTGTGTGTTGAGGTTTGTGACTGTGTGTGTGACAGTGTGTGTGTGTTCGTGACTGTGTGTGTGTTTGTGACAGTGTGTGAGTGCATGTGTGACTGTGAGTGCGTGTGTGACAGTGTGTGACTGTGGGTGACTGTGTGTGTGTGTGTGAGACTGTGCGTGTGTATGTGTGACAGTCTGTATGTGTATGACAGTGTGTGTGAGAGTATGACAGTATGCGTGTGTGTGTCAGTGTGTGTGACCGCGTGTGTGTCTGTGACTGTCTGTGTGTGTCTGTGGCTGTATGTGTGTGTGTGTGAGACAGTGTGTGTGTGTGTGACTGTGTATGTGTGACCGTGTGTGTGTATGTGTGACCGTGTGTGTGAGTGTGTGACAGTATGCGTGTGTGTGACTGTGTGTGTGTCAGTGTGTGTTTGTGTGTGTGAGACAGTGTGTGTGAGACAGAGTATGTGTGTGAGACAGTGTTTGAGTGACAGTGTGTGTGTGACAGTGTTTGAGACTGTGTGTGTGTGTGAGATAGTGTGTGTGTGACAGTGTGTGTGTGTGTGACAGAGTGTGTGTGTGTGTGTGTGACTGTGTGTGTAACAGTTTGTGTGTGTCAGTGTGTGTGAGACAGTGTGTGTGTGTGTCAGTGTGTGTGAAAGTGTGTGTGACTGTGTGTGTGTGTGTGTGTGTTCGTGACTGTGTGTGTGTTTGTGTGACCGTGTGTGTGTGACAGTATGCGTGTGTGTGACTGTGTGTGTGTCAGTGTGTGTTTGTGTGTGTGAGACAGTGTGTGTGAGACAGTGTATGTGTGTGAGACAGTGTGTGTTGAGGTTTGTGACTGTGTGTGTGAGACAGTGTTTGAGTGACAGTGTGTGTGTGACAGTGTTTGAGACTGTGTGTGTGTGTGTGTGAGATAGTGTGTGTGTGACAGTGTGTGTGTGTGTGACAGTGTGTGTGTGTGTGTGACTGTGTGTGTAACAGTTTGTGTGTGTCAGTGTGTGTGAGACAGTGTGTGTGTGTGTGACAGTGTGTGTGAAAGTGTGTGTGACTGTGTGTGTGTGTGTGTGTGTGTGAAAGACAGTGTGTGTGTGAGTGTGTGTGAGTGAGTGTGTGTGTGAGACAGTGTGTGTGTGTGACAGTGTGTGTGTGACTGTGCGTGTGTGTGATAGTGTATGTGTGAGACAGTGTGTGTGACAGTGTGTGTGTGTGTGTGACAGTGTGTGTTGAGGTTTGTGACAGTGTGTGTGTCAGTGTGTGTGACAGTGTGTGTGTGACTGTGTGTAACAGTTTGTGTATTTGACAGTTTGTGTAACAGTGTGTGTGTGACTGGGTGTGTGCGCGACTGTGTGTGTGAGACTGTGTGTGTGACAGTGTGTGTGTATGTGTGTGACAGTGTGTTGAGGTTTGTGACTGTGTGTGTGATAGTGTGTGTGTGTGTGTGTGTGACAGTCTGTGTGTGTGTGACAGTCTGTGTGTATGTGACAGTGTGTGGTGAGGTGTGTGTGAGAGAGTATGACAGTATGCGTGTGTGTGTCAGTGTGTGTATGACAGTATATGTGTATGACAGTGTGTGTGACTGTGTGTGTGTGTGAGAGTGTGACAGTATGTGTGTGTGTGTCAGTGTGTGTGACCGCGACTGTCTGTGTGTGTCTGTGGCTGGCTGTGTGTGTGTGTGTGTGTGTGAGACAGTGTGTGTGTGTGTGAGACAGTGTGTGTGTGTGTGTGAGACAGTGTGTGTGTGACTGTGCATGTGTGTGATAGTGTATGTGTGAGACAGTGTGTGTTGAGGTTTGTGACAGTGTGTGTGACTGGGTGTGTGAGACTGTGTGTGTGACAGTGTGTGTGTGTGTGACAGTGTGTTGAGGTGTGTGTGACATGTGTATGTGACAGTGTGTGTGTATGTGTGACAGTCTGTATGTGTATGACAGTGTGTGTGACTGTGTGTGAGAGAGTATGACAGTATGCGTGTGTGTGTCAGTGTGTGTATGACAGTATATGTGTATGACAGTGTGTGTGACTGTGTGTGTGTGTGTGTGTGAGAGAGTGTGACAGTATGTGTCAGTGTGTGTGTCAGTGTGTGTGACCGCGACTGTCTGTGTGTGTCTGCGGCTGGCTGTGTGTGCGTGTGTGTGAGACAGTGTGTGTGTGTGTGTGTGTGTGTGTGAGAGACAGTGTGTGTGTGTGTGAGACAGTGTGTGTGTGACTGTGCGTGTGTGTGATAGTGTACGTGTGAGACAGTGTGTGTGACAGTGTGTGTGTGTGTGTGTGACAGTGTGTGTTGAGGTTTGTGACAGTGTGTGTGTCAGTGTGTGTGACTGGGTGTGTGCGCGACTGTGTGTGTGAGACTGTGTGTGTGACAGTGTGTGTGTGTGTGTGACAGTGTGTTGAGGTGTGTGTGACATGTGTATGTGACAGTGTGTGTGTATGTGTGACAGTGTGTGTTGAGGTTTGTGACTGTGTGTGTGATAGTGTGTGTGTGTGTGACAGTCTGTGTGTGTGTGACAGTCTGTGTGTATGTGACAGTGTGTGGTGAGGTGTGTGTGAGAGAGTATGACAGTATGCGTGTGTGTGTCAGTGTGTGTATGACAGTATATGTGTATGACAGTGTGTGTGACTGTGTGTGTGTGTGTGTGAGAGAGTGTGACAGTATGTGTGTGTGTGTCAGTGTGTGTGACCGCGACTGTCTGTGTGTGTCTGTGGCTGGCTGTGTGTGTGTGTGTGTGTGAGAGTGTGTGTGTGTGTGTGTGTGTGTGAGAGACAGTGTGTGTGTGAGACAGTGTGTGTGTGTGTGAGACAGTGTGTGTGTGACTGTGTATGTGTGAGACAGTGTGTGTGACAGTGTGTGTGTGTGTGTGACAGTGTGTGTTGAGGTTTGTGACAGTGTGTGTGACTGGGTGTGTGCGCGACTGTGTGTGTGAGACTGTGTGTGTGACAGTGTGTGTGTGTGTGACAGTGTGTTGAGGTGTGTGTGACATGTGTATGTGACAGTGTGTGTGTGTGTGACAGTGTGTGTTGAGGTTTGTGACTGTGTGTGTGATAGTGTGTGTGTGTGTGTGACAGTCTGTGTGTGTGTGACAGTGTGTGGTGAGGTGTGTGTGAGAGAGTATGACAGTATGCGTGTGTGTGTCAGTGTGTGTATGACTGTATATGTGTATGACAGTGTGTGTGACTGTGTGTGTGTGTGAGAGTGTGACAGTATGTGTGTGTGTGTGTCAGTGTGTGTGACCGCGACTGTCTGTGTGTGTCTGTGTGTGTGTGTATGTGAGACAGTGTGTGTGTGACTGTGTGTGTGTGTGTGTGTGTGTGTGTGTGTGAGAGACAGTATGCGTGTGTGTGACTGTGTGTGTGTGTCAGTATATGTGAGAGACAGTGTGTGTTTGTGTGTGTGAGACAGTGTGTGTGAGACAGTGTATGTGTGTGAGACAGTGTGTGTTGAGGTGTGTGACCGCGTGTGTGTCTGTGACTGTCTGTGTGTGTCTGTGGCTGGCTGTGTGTGTGTGTGTGTGAGAGACAGTGTGTGTATGACTGTGTGTGTGTGACTGTGTGTGTGTGTGTGTGTGTGTGAGACAGTATGCGTGTGTGTGACTGTGTGTGTGTGTTTGTGTGTGTGAGACAGTGTGTGTGAGACAGTGTGTGTTGAGGTTTGTGACTGTGTGTGTGTGTGTGTGAGAGACAGTGTTTGTGTGTGAGACAGTGTTTGAGTGACAGTGTGTGTGTGACAGTGTTTGAGACTGTGTGTGTGTGTGACTGTGTGTGTATGACAGTGTGTGTGTGTGTCAGTGTGTGTGTGACAGTGTGTGTGTGTGACAGTGTGTGAGAGTGTGTGTGTGACAGTGTGTGTGTTGAGGTTTGTGACAGTGTGTGTGTGTGTGTGTGTGACAGTGTGTGTGTGTGTGTTTGTGACTGTGTGTGAGTTTGTGACTGTGTGAGTGCATGTGTGACTGTGAGTGAGTGTGTGCGTGTGTGTGTCAGTGTGTGTGTCTATGACAGTGTGTGTGTATGACAGTGTGTTTGTGTGTGACTGTGTGTGTGTGGGTGTGTGAGAGAGTGTGACAGTATGTATGTGTGTGACAGTGTGTCTGTGACTGTGTGTGACAGTGTGTCTGTGACTGTGTGTGTCTGTGGCTGTCTGTGTGTGTGTGTGACTGTGTGTGTATGACAGTGTGTGTGTGTGTCAGTGTGTGTGTGACAGTGTGTGTGTGACAGTGTGTGAGAGTGTGTGTGTGACAGTGTGCGTGTTGAGATTTGTGACAGTGTGTGTGTGTGTGTGTGTGACAGTGTGTGTGTGTGTGTTTGTGACTGTGTGTGAGTTTGTGACTGTGTGAGTGCATGTGTGACTGTGAGTGAGTGTGTGACTGTGTGTGTGACAGTGTGTGTGTGTGTGTGAGAGAGACAGTCTGTATGTGTATGACTGTGTGTGTGAGAGTATGACCGTATGCGTGTGTGTGTCAGTGTGTGTGTCTATGACAGTGTGTGTGTATGACAGTGTGTTTGTGTGTGACTGTGTGTGTGTGGGTGTGTGAGAGAGTGTGACAGTATGTATGTGTGTGACAGTGTGTCTGTGACTGTGTGTGACAGTGTGTCTGTGACTGTGTGTGTCTGTGGCTGTCTGTGTGTGTGTGTGACTGTGTGTGTATGACTGTGTGTGTGTGACAGTATGCGTGTGTCAGTGTGTGAAAGTGCGTGTGAGAGACAGTGCGTGTGTTTGTGTGTGTGAGACAGTGTATGTGTGTGACAGTGTCTGTGTGTGAGTGTGTGTGTGACAGTGTGTGTGTGACGTGTGTGTGTGTGACAGTGTCTGTGTGTGAGTGTGTGTGTGACAGTGTGTGTGAGAGAAAGTGTGTGTGTTTGTGTGTGTGTGACAGTGTTTGTGTGTGACAGTGTGTTGAGGTTTGTGACAGTGTGTGTGTGTGACGTGTGTGTGTGTGACAGTGTCTGTGTGTGAGTGTGTGTGACAGTGCGTGTGAGAGACAGTGTGTGTTTGTGTGTGTGTGACAGTGTGTGTGTGTGTGTGACTGTGTGTGACAGTGTGTGTGTGTCTGTCACTGTCTGTGTGTGTCTGTGGCTGTCTGTGTGTGTGTGTGAGACAGTGTGTGTGTGTGTCTGTGTGTGAGACTGTGTATGTGAGTCCATGTGTGTGTATGACTGTGTGTGTGACAGTATGCGTGTGTGTGTCAGTGTGTGTGTGGCTCTGTGTGTGTGTCAGTGTGTGTGAGAGACAGTGTGTGTGTGACAGTGTTTGTGTGTGACAGTGTGTGTTGAGGTTTGTGACTGTGTGTGAGACAGTGTGTGTGAGACAGTGTTTGAGTGACTGTGTGTGTGAGACAGTGTGTGTGTGTGACAGTGTGTGTGTGTGTGTGTGTGTGAGACAGTGTCTGTGTGTGTGAGACAGTGTTTGTGTGAGACAGTGTTTGAGTGACAGTGTGTGTGTGTTTGAGTGACAGTGTGTGTGTGTGTGAGACAGTGTGTGTGTGTGACAGTGTGTGTGTGTGTGACAGTATGTGTGTTGAGGTTTGTGACAGTGTGTGTGTGTCAGTGTGTGACAGTCGGTGTGACAGTGTGTGTAAGTAACAGTGTGTGAGCTAGTGTTTGTGTGAGACAGTGTTTGAGTGACAGTGTGTGTGACTCTGTGTGTGTGTGTGTGACAGTGTGTGTGTGTGACAGTGTGTGTGTGTGTGTGTGTGACAGTGTGTGTGTGTGTGTGACTGTGAGACTGTGTGCGACAGTGACAGTGTGTGTGTGTGACTGTGTGTGTGTGTGACTGTGAGTGTGTGACAGTGTGTGTGTGACAGTGTGTGTGTGTGACTGTGTGTGTGTGACTGTGTGTGAGACTGTGTGTGTGTGACTGTGTGTGTGATAGTGTGTGTGTGTGACAGTGTGTGTGTGTAACAGTGTGTGTGTGTGTGTGTGTGAAAGACAGTGTGTGTGAAAGTGTGTGTGAGACAGTGTGTGTGTGTGTGAGACAGTGTGTGTGTGACTGTGCGTGTGTGTGATAGTGTATGTGTGAGACAGTGTGTGTGTGACTGTGTGTTGAGGTTTGTGACAGTGTGTGTGTCAGTGTGTGACTGTGTGTAACAGTTTGTGTATTTGACAGTTTGTGTAACAGTGTGTGTGTGACTGTATGTGTGACAGCGTGTGTGACAGTGTGCGACTGTGTGTGTGCGCGACTGTGTGTGTGAGACTGTGTGTGTGTGACAGTGTGTTGAGGTGTGTGTGACATGTGTATGTGACACTGTGTGTGGGACAGTGTGTGTGTGAGACTGTGTGTGACAGTGTGTGTGTGTGTGTGTGACAGTCTGTGTGTATGTGACAGTGTGTGTTGAGGTGTGTGGCAGTGCGTGTGTGTGTTTGTGACAGTGTGTGTGTGTATGTGTGTGACAGTATGCGTGTGTGTGTCAGTGTGTGTGACTGTGTGTGTGTGTCAGTGTGTGACAGTCGGTGTGACAGTGTGTGTAAGTAACAGTTTGTGAGCTAGTGTTTCTGTGAGACAGTGTTTGAGTGACAGTGTGTGTGACTCTGTGTGTGTGTGTGACAGTGTGTGTGTGTGTGTGACAGTGTGTGTGTGACTGTGAGACTGTGTGCGACAGTGAGATTGTGTGAGTGTGACTGTGTGTGTGTGACTGTGAGTGTGTGACAGTGTGTGTGTGACAGTGTGTGTGTCAGTGTGTGTGTGACAGTGTGTGTGTGTGTGTGTTAGTGTGTGTGTGTGACAGTGTGTGTGTGTGACAGTGTGTGTGTGTGTGTGTGTGTGAAAGACAGTGTGTGTGAAAGTGTGTGTGAGACAGTGTGTGTGTGTGTGTGAGACAGTGTGTGTGTGACTGTGCGTGTGTGTGATAGTGTATGTGTGAGACAGTGTGTGTGTGACAGTGTGTGTGTGTGTGTGTGTGACAGTGTGTGTGTGTGTGACAGTGTGTGTGTGTGTGACAGTGTGTGTTGAGGTTTGTGACAGTGTGTGTGTCAGTGTGTGTGACTGTGTGTAACAGTTTGTGTATTTGACAGTTTGTGTAACAGTGTGTGTGTGACTGTGTCAGTGTGTGTGCGACTGTGTGTGTGTCAGTGTGTGTGAGAGACAGTGTGTGTTTGTGTGTGTGAGACAGTGTATGTGTGTGACAGTGTGTGTTGAGGTTTGTGACTGTGTGTGTGTGAGACAGTGCGTGTGTGTATGAGACAGTCTGTATGTGTATGACTGTGTGTGAGAGAGTATGACAGTATGCGTGTGTGTGTCAGTGTGTGTGTCTATGACAGTGTGCGTGTATGACAGTGTGTTTGTGTGTGACTGTGTGTGTGGGTGTGTGAGAGAGTGTGACAGTATGTGTGTGTGTGTGACAGTGTGTCTGTGACTGTGTGTCTGTGTGTGTCTGTGTGTGACTGTGTGTGTGTGTATGACTTTGTGTGTGTATGTGTGACTGTGTGTGACAGTATGCGTGTGTGTGTCAGTGTGTGTGTCAGTGTGTGTGACTGTGTGTCAGTGTGTGACAGTGCATGTGACAGTGTGTGTATACAGTGTGTGTGTGTGTGTGACAGTGTGTGTGTGACTGAGACTGTGTGCGACAGTGAGATTGCGTGAGTGTGACTGTGTGTGTGACAGTGTGTGACTGTGTGTGTGTGTGCGCGCGCGACAGTGTGCGTGTGTGAGACTGTGTGTGTGTGACAGTGTGTGTGCGTGTGTGTGTGACAATGTGTGTGTGTGTCTGAGACTGTGTGTGTGTGACAGTGTGTGTGAGAGAGACAGTGTGTGTGTGTTTGTGTGACGGTGTGTGTTGAGGTTTGTGACAGTGTGTGTGTGACAGTCTGTGTGTGTGTGACAGTCTGTGTGCATGTGACAGTGTGTGTTGAGGTGTGTGGCAGTGCGTGTGTGTGTTTGTGACCGTGTGTGTGTGACAGTATGCGTGTGTGTGTCAGAGTGTGTGTGTGTGACTGTGTGTGTGTGTGACAGTGTGTATGTGTCAGTGTGTATGTGTCAGTGTGTATGTGATAGTGTGTGTGTGTGACTGACTGTGTGTAACAGTTTGTGTGTGTGTCAGTGTGTGTGAGACAGCGTGAGTGTGTAACAGTGTGAGTGTGTGTGTGTGTGTGTGTGTGTGTGTATGTGTGTGAAAGACAGTGTGTGTGAGACAGTGTGTATGTGTGTGTGTGAAAGACAGTGTGTGTGTGTGAAAGACAGTGTGTGTGAAAGTTTGTGAGACAGTGTGTATGTGTGTGTGTGAAAGACAGTGTGTGTGTGACAGTGTGTGAGACAGTGTGTGTGTGTGAGAGACAGTGTGTGTGTGTCTGTGCGAGTGTGTGTGTGTGACAGTGTGTGTTGAGGTTTGTGACAGTGTGTGTGTCAGTGTGTTTGACTGTGTGTGTGTGACAGCGTGTGACTGTGTGTGTGCGCGACTGTGTGTGTCTGAGACTGTGTGTGTGTGTGACAGTGTGTGTGTGACAGTGTGTGTGAGACAGTGTGTGTGTGAGACAGTGTGTGTGTGTGAGACAGTGTGTGTGAGACAGTGTGTGTGAGACAGTGTGTGTGTGTGACAGTGTGTGTGAGACAGTGTGTGTGTGTGTGTGACAGTGTGTTGAGGTGTGTGTGACATGTGTATGTGACACTGTGTGTGGGACAGTGTGTGTGAGAGACTGTGTGTGTTGAGGTGTGTGGCAGTGCGTGTGTGTGTTTGTGACAGTGTGTGTGTGTGTGTGTGTGATTGTATGCGTGTGTGTGTCAGTGTGTGTGTGACTGTGTGTGTGTGTCAGTGTGTGTGTGACAGTGTGTTTGTCAGTGTTTGTGACAGTGTGTATGTGTGTGATAGTGTGTGTGTGTGACAGTGTGTGTTTGACAGTGTGTGTGTCAGTGTGTGTGACAGTGTGTGTGTGAGACAGTGTGTGTGAGACAGTATGTGTGTGACAGTGTGTGTTGAGGTTTGTGACTGTGTGTGTGTGTGTGTGTGAGACAGTGTGTGTGAGACAGTGTGTGTGAGACAGTGTGTGTTGAGGTTTGTGACTGTGTGTGTGAGACAGTGTGCGAGACAGTGTT
This sequence comes from Squalus acanthias, assembly GCA_030390025.1. NCBI lineage: Eukaryota > Metazoa > Chordata > Chondrichthyes > Squaliformes > Squalidae > Squalus > Squalus acanthias. The sequence goes on along the minus strand of CM059435.1, from coordinate 67,156,832 downwards.
GGTGTGTCAGACAGTGTTTGAGTGACAGTGTGTGTGAGACAGTGTGTGTGTGTGTGTGACTGTGTGTGTGAGACAGTGTGTGTGCGTGTGACTGTGTGTGTGTGAGACAGTGTGTGTGTGTTACAGTGTGTGTGTGTGACAGTGTGTGTGTGTGACAGTGTGTGTGTGTGACAGTGTGCGAGACAGTGTTGGTGTGTCAGACAGTGTTTGAGTGACAGTGTGTGTGAGACAGTGTGTGTGTGTGTGTGACTGTGTGTGTGTGAGACAGTGTGTGTGTGTGTGTGACTGTGTGTGTGAGACAGTGTGTGTGTGTGAGACAGTGTGTGTGTGTGAGACAGTGTGTGTGTGTGTTACAGTGTGTGCGTATGACAGTGTGTTTGTGTGTGACTGTGTGTGTGGGTGTGTGTGACAGTCTGTGTGTGTGTGACAGTCTGTGTGTATGTGAGTGTGTGTGTGTGTGACAGTATGTGTGTGTGTCAGTGTGTGTGTGTGAGACTGTGGGTGTGTGATCGTGTGTGTGTGACAGTGTGTGTGTGTGACAGTGTGTGTGTGTGACAGTGTGTGTGTGTGACAGTGTGTGTGTGTGACAGTGTGTGTCAGTGTGTGTGACAGTGTGTGTAACAGTGTGTGTGTGTGTGTGTCAGTGTGTGTGCGACTGTGTGTGTGTCAGTGTGTGTGAGAGACAGTGTGTTTGTGTGTGTGAGACAGTGTGTGTGAGACAGTGTATGTGTGTGACAGTGTGTGTTGAGGTTTGTGACTGTGTGTGTGTGAGACTGTGTGTGAGACAGTCTGTATGTGTATGACTGTGTGTGAGAGAGTATGACAGTATGCGTGTGTGTCAGTGTGTGTCTATGACAGTGTGTGTGTATGACAGTGTGTTTGTGTGTGACTGTGTGTGGGTGTGTGAGAGAGTGTGACAGTATGTGTGTGTGTGTGACAGTGTGTCTGTGACTGTGTGTGTCTGTGGCTGTCTGTGTGTGTCTGTGGCTGTCTGTGTGTCTGTGACTGTGTGTGTGTGTGACTGTGTGTGTGTATGACTTTGTGTGTGTATGTGTGACTGTGTGTGACAGTATGCGTGTGTGTGTCAGTGTGTGTGTCAGTGTGTGACAGTGCATGTGACAGTGTGTGTAAGTAACAGTGTGTGTATACAGTGTGTGTGTGTGTGTGACAGTGTGTGTGTGACTGTGAGACTGTGTGCGACAGTGAGATTGCGTGAGTGTGACTGTGTGTGTGACAGTGTGTGACTGTGTGTGTGTGCGTGCGACAGTGTGCGTGTGTGAGACTGTGTGTGTGTGACAGTGTGTGTGCGTGTGTGTGTGACAATGTGTGTGTGGGTCTGAGCCTGTGTGTGACAGTGTGTGTGAGAGAGACAGTGTGTGTGTGTTTGTGTGACGGTGTGTGTTGAGGTTTGTGACAGTGTGTGTGTGTGTTTGTGACAGTGTGTGTGTGACAGTATGCGTGTGTGTGACTGTGTGTGTGTGACAGTGTGTTTGTCAGTGTTTGTGACAGTGTGTGTGCGTGTGTGTGTGACAATGTGTGTGTGGGTCTGAGCCTGTGTGTGACAGTGTGTGTGAGAGAGACAGTGTGTGTGTGTTTGTGTGACGGTGTGTGTTGAGGTTTGTGACAGTGTGTGTGTGACAGTCTGTGTGTGTGTGACAGTCTGTGTGCATGTGACAGTGTGTGTTGAGGTGTGTGGCAGTGCATGTGTGTGTTTGTGACAGTGTGTGTGTGACAGTATGCGTGTGTGTGTCAGAGTGTGTGTGTGTGACTGTGTGTGTGACAGTGTGTGTGTCAGTGTGTATGTGTCAGTGTGTATGTGATAGTGTGTGTGTGTGTGACTGACTGTGTGTGTAACAGTTTGTGTGTGTGTCAGTGTGTGTGAGACAGCGTGAGTGTGTAACAGTGTGTGTGTGTGTGTGTGACAGTGTGTGTGTGTGTGTGTATGTGTGTGAAAGACAGTGTGTGTGAAAGTGTGTGTGAGACAGTGTATGTGTGTGTGTGAAAGACAGTGTGTGTGTGTGTGTGTGTGTGTGAAAGACAGTGTGTGTGTGTGTATGTGTGTGAAAGACAGTGTGTGTGAAAGTGTGTGTGAGACAGTGTGTATGTGTGTGTGTGAAAGACAGTGTGTGTGTGTGACAGTGTGTGTGTGTGTGTGAAAGACAGTGTGTGTGTGTATGTGTGTGAAAGACAGTGTGTGTGAAAGTGTGTGTGAGACAGTGTGTATGTGTGTGTGTGAAAGACAGTGTGTGTGTGTGACAGTGTGTGTGTGTGTGTGTGTGACAGTGTGTGAGACAGTGTGTGTGTATGTGAGACAGTGTGTGTGTGACTGTGCGAGTGTGTGTGTGTGTGACAGTGTGTGTGTGACAGTGTGTGTTGAGGTTTGTGACAGTGTGTGTGTCAGTGTGTTTGACTGTGTGTGTGTGACTGTGTGAGTGTGACAGCATGTGTGACAGTGTGTGACTGTGTGTGTGCGCGACTGTGTGTGTGTGTGACAGTGTGTGTGAGACAGTGTGTGTGTGTGTGAGACAGTGTGTGTGTGTGTGTGTGACAGTGTGTTGAGGTATGTGTGACATGTGTATGTGACACTGTGTGTGGGACAGTGTGTGTGTGAGAGACTGTGTGTGACAGTGTGTGTGTGTGTGACACTCTGTGTATGTGACAGTGTGTGTTGAGGTGTGTGGCAGTGCGTGTGTGTGTTTGTGACAGTGTGTGTGTGACAGTATGCGTGTGTGTGTCAGTGTGTGTGTGTGACTGTGTGTGTGTGTGTGTCAGTGTGTGTGTGTGACAGTGTGTTTGTCAGTGTTTGTGACAGTGTGTATGTGCGTGATAGTGTGTGTGTGACCGTGTGTGTGTGTGACAGTGTGTGTGAGAGTGTGTGTGAGACAGTGTGTGTTGAGGTTTGTGACAGTGTGTGTGTGTGTGTTGTGACTGTGTGTGAGTTTGTGACTGTGTGAGTGCATCTGTGACTGTGTGTGTGACTGTGTGTGTGTGACTGTGTGTGTGTGTGTATGTGTCAGTGTGTGTGTCTATGACAGTGTGTGCGTATGACAGAGTGTTTGTGTGTGACTGTGTGTGTGGGTGTGTGAGAGAGTGTGACAGTATGTGTGTGTGTGTGACAGTGTGTCTGTGACTGTGTGTCTGTGAGTGTGTGTGTGTGTGTGTGACTGTGTGTGTATGTGTGACTGTGTGTGACAGTATGCGTGTGTGTGTCAGTGTGTGTGTCAGTGTGTGTGACTGTGTGTCAGTGTGTGACAGTGCATGTGACAGTGTGTGTATACAGTGTGTGTGTGTGTGACAGTGTGTGTGTGACTGAGACTGTGTGCGACAGTGAGATTGCGTGAGTGTGACTGTGTGTGTGACAGTGTGTGACTGTGTGTGTGTGTGTGCGCGCGCGACAGTGTGCGTGTGTGAGACTGTGTGTGTGTGACAGTGTGTGTGCGTGTGTGTGTGACAATGAGTGTGTGTGTCTGAGACTGTGTGTGTGTGACAGTGTGTGTGAGAGAGACGGTGTGTGTGTGTTTGTGTGACGGTGTGTGTTGAGGTTTGTGACAGTGTGTGTGTGGCCGTCTGTGTGTGTGTGACAGTCTGTGTGCATGTGACAGTGTGTGTTGAGGTGTGTGGCAGTGCGTGTGTGTGTTTGTGACAGTGTGTGTGTGACAGTATGCGTGTGTGTGTCAGAGTGTGTGTGTGTGACTGTGTGTGTGTGTGACAGTGTGTATGTGTCAGTGTGTATGTGTCAGTGTGTATGTGTCAGTGTGTGTGTGTGTGTGACTGACTGTGTGTGTAACAGTTTGTGTGTGTGTCAGTGTGTGTGAGACAGCGAGAGTGTGTAACAGTGTGAGTGTGTGTGTGTGTGTATGTGTGTGAAAGACAGTGTGTGTGAAAGTGTGTGTGAGACAGTGTGTGTGTGTGTGAGACAGTGTGTGTGTGTGTGTGACAGTGTGTGTGAGACAGTGTGTGTGTGTGTGAGACAGTGTGTGTGTGTGTGTGTGTGACAGTGTGTTGAGGTATGTGTGACATGTGTATGTGACACTGTGTGTGGGACAGTGTGTGTGTGAGAGACTGTGTGTGACAGTGTGTGTGTGTGTGTGTGACACTCTGTGTGTATGTGACAGTGTGTGTTGAGGTGTGTGGCAGTGCGTGTGTGTGTGTGTGACAGTGTGTGTGAGACAGTGTGTGTGTGTGTGAGACAGTGTGTGTGTGTGTGTGACAGTGTGTGTGAGACAGTGTGTGTGTGTGTGAGACAGTGTGTGTGTGTGTGTGTGACAGTGTGTTGAGGTATGTGTGACATGTGTATGTGACACTGTGTGTGGGACAGTGTGTGTGTGAGAGACTGTGTGTGACAGTGTGTGTGTGTGTGTGACACTCTGTGTGTATGTGACAGTGTGTGTTGAGGTGTGTGGCAGTGCGTGTGTGTGTTTGTGACAGTGTGTGTGTGACAGTATGCGTGTGTGTGTCAGTGTGTGTGTGTGTGACTGTGTGTGTGTGTGTGTCAGTGTGTGTGTGTGACAGTGTGTTTGTCAGTGTTTGTGACAGTGTGTATGTGCGTGATAGTGTGTGTGTGACCGTGTGTGTGTGTGACAGTGTGTGTGAGAGTGTGTGTGAGACAGTGTGTGTTGAGGTTTGTGACAGTGTGTGTGTGTGTGTTGTGACTGTGTGTGAGTTTGTGACTGTGTGAGTGCATCTGTGACTGTGTGTGTGACTGTGTGTGTGTGACTGTGTGTGTGTGTGTGTATGTGTCAGTGTGTGTGTCTATGACAGTGTGTGCGTATGACAGAGTGTTTGTGTGTGACTGTGTGTGTGGGTGTGTGAGAGAGTGTGACAGTATGTGTGTGTGTGTGACAGTGTGTCTGTGACTGTGTGTCTGTGAGTGTGTGTGTGTATGTGTGACTGTGTGTGACAGTATGCGTGTGTGTGTCAGTGTGTGTGTCAGTGTGTGTGACTGTGTGTCAGTGTGTGACAGTGCATGTGACAGTGTGTGTATACAGTGTGTGTGTGTGTGACAGTGTGTGTGTGACTGAGACTGTGTGCGACAGTGAGATTGCGTGAGTGTGACTGTGTGTGTGACAGTGTGTGACTGTGTGTGTGTGCGCGCGCGACAGTGTGCGTGTGTGAGACTGTGTGTGTGTGACAGTGTGTGTGCGTGTGTGTGTGACAATGAGTGTGTGTGTCTGAGACTGTGTGTGTGTGACAGTGTGTGTGAGAGAGACGGTGTGTGTGTGTTTGTGTGACGGTGTGTGTTGAGGTTTGTGACAGTGTGTGTGTGGCCGTCTGTGTGTGTGTGACAGTCTGTGTGCATGTGACAGTGTGTGTTGAGGTGTGTGGCAGTGCGTGTGTGTGTTTGTGACAGTGTGTGTGTGACAGTATGCGTGTGTGTGTCAGAGTGTGTGTGTGTGACTGTGTGTGTGTGTGACAGTGTGTATGTGTCAGTGTGTATGTGTCAGTGTGTGTGTGTGTGTGACTGACTGTGTGTGTAACAGTTTGTGTGTGTGTCAGTGTGTGTGAGACAGCGAGAGTGTGTAACAGTGTGAGTGTGTGTGTGTGTGTATGTGTGTGAAAGACAGTGTGTGTGAAAGTGTGTGTGAGACAGTGTGTATGTGTGTGTGTGAAAGACAGTGTGTGTGTGACAGTGTGTGAGACAGTGTGTGTGCGTGTGTGAGACAGTGTGTGTGTGACTGTGCGAGTGTGTGTGTGTGTGTGACAGTGTGTGTGTGTGACAGTGTGTGTTGAGGTTTGTGACAGTGTGTGTGTCAGTGTGTTTGACTGTGTGTGTGTGACAGCGTGTGTGACAGTGTGTGACTGTGTGTGTGCGCGACTGTGTGTGTGTGAGACTGTGTGTGTGTGTGACAGTGTGTGTGTGTGTGACTGTGTGTGTGAGACAGTGTGTGTGTGTGTTACAGTGTGTGTGTGTGACAGTGTGTGTGTGTGACAGTGTGCAAGACAGTGTTGGTGTGTCAGACAGTGTTTGAGTGACAGTGTGTGTGAGACAGTGTGTGTGTGTGACAGTGTGTGTTGAGGTGTGTGACAGTGTGTGTGTGTGACAGTGTGTGTGTGTGTGCTGTGACTGTGTGTGAGTTTGTGACTGTGTGAGTGCATCTGTGACTGTGTGTGTGTGACTGTGTGTATGACTGTGTGTGAGAGAGTATGACAGTATGTGTGTGTGTGTCAGTGTGTGTGTCTATGACAGTGTGTGCGTATGACAGTGTGTTTGTGTGTGACTGTGTGTGTGGGTGTGTGTGACAGTCTGTGTGTGTGTGACAGTCTGTGTGTATGTGAGTGTGTGTGTGTGACAGTATGCGTGTGTATCAGTGTGTGTGTGTGAGACTGTGTGTGTGTGTGTGTGTGATCGTGTGTGTGTGACAGTGTGTGTGTGACAGTGTGTGTCAGTGTGTGACAGTGTGTGTGTGTGACAGTGTGTGTCAGTGTGTGTGACAGTGTGTGTGACAGTGTGTGTGTGTGTCAGTGTGTGTGCGACTGTGTGTGTGTCAGTGTGTGTGAGAGACAGTGTGTTTGTGTGTGTGAGACAGTGTGTGTGAGACAGTGTATGTGTGTGACAGTGTGTGTTGAGGTTTGTGACTGTGTGTTTGTGAGACTGTGTGTGAGACAGTCTGTATGTGTATGACTGTGTGTGAGAGAGTATGACAGTATGCGTGTGTGTGTCAGTGTGTGTGTCTATGACAGTGTGTGTGTATGACAGTGTGTTTGTGTGTGACTGTGTGTGTGTGGGTGTGTGAGAGAGTGTGACAGTATGTGTGTGTGTGACAGTGTGTGTGTGTCTGTGGCTGTCTGTGTGTGTGACTGTGTGTGTATGACTGTGTGTGTGTGTGTGTCAGTGTGTGTGTGTCAGTGTGTGACAGTGCGCGTGAGAGACGGTGTGTGTATCAGTGAGTGTGTTTGTGTGACAGTGTGTGTGACAGTGTGTGTGTGTGACATTGTGTGTGAGAGTGTGTGAGTGTGTGTGAGACAGTGTGTGTGTGTGTGTGTGTGAGACAGTGTGTGTGTTGAGGTTTGTGACAGTGTGTGTGTGTGACAGTGTGTGCGTGTGACAGTGTGTGTAAGTAACAGTGTGTGTATACTGTGTGTGTGAGACAGTGTGTGTGTGTGTGTGAGACAGTGTTTGTGTGTGAGACAGTGTTTGAGTGACAGTGTGTGTGACTGTGTGTGTGTGTGTGTGACAGTGCATGTATGACAGTGTGTGAGTGTGTGACAGTGCATGTATGACAATATGTGAGTGCATTTATGACAGTGTGTGTGTGACTGTGAGACTGTGTGCGACAGTGAGATTGCGTGAGTGTGACTGTGTGTGTGACAGTGTGTGTGCATGTGACTGTGCGTGTGTGTGACAATGTGTGTGTGTGTGTGTCTGAGACTGTGTGTGTGTGACAGTGTGTGAGACAGTGTCTGTGTGTGTGACTGTGTTGAGGTGTGTGTGACATGTGTATGTGACAGTGTGTGTGTTTGAGAGACAGTGTGTGTGTGTTTGTGTGACGGTGTGTGTTGAGGATTGTGACAGTGTGTGTGTGTGTGTGTGTAACAGTTTGTGTATTTGACAGTTTGTGTAACAGTGTATGTGTGACTGTGTGTGTGTGACAGCGTGTGTGACTGTGTGTGTGTGTGTGTGACAGTGTGTGTGCATGTGACTGTGTGTGAGACAGTGTGTGTGAGAGACAGTGTGTGTGTGACAGTGTGTGTTGAGGTTTGTGACTGTGTGTGATAGTGTGTGCGTGTGACAGTGTGTGTGTGTGACAGTGTGTGTGTGAGAGAGTGTGACAGTATGTGTGTGTGTGTGACAGTGTGTGTGTCTGTGACTGTCTGTGTGTGTGACTGTGTGTGTCTGTGTGTGTGTGTGACTGTGTGTGTGTGTGACTGTGTGTGACTGTGTGTGTGTGTGACTGTGTGTGACTGTGTGTGTGTGAGACAGTGTGTGTGTGTGAATGTGTGACCGTGTGTGTATGACTGTGTGTGTGTATGACTTTGTGTGTGTATGTGTGACTGTGTGTGTGTGTGTGTGTCAGTGTCTGTGACTGTGTGTGTGACTGTGTGTGTGTGTCAGTGTGTGTAAGTAACAGTATGTGTGTAACAGTGTTTGTGTGTGTGACAGTGTGTGAGTGTGTGACAGTGCATGTATGACAGTGTGTGAGTGCGTGTATGACAGTGTGTGTGTGCGACAGTGTGTGTGTGACTGAGAGACTGTGTGCGACAGTGAGACTGCGTGAGTGTGACTGTGTGTGTGACAGTGTGTGACTGTGTGCGCGACAGTGTGTGTGTGTGAGACTGTGTGTGTGTGACAGTGTGTGTGCATGTGACTGTGCGTGTGTGTGTGACAATGTGTGTGTGTGTGTCTGAGACTGTGTGTGTGACAGTGTGTGTGAGACAGTGTCTGTGTGTGTGACAGTGTGTTGAGGTGTGTGTGACATGTGTATGTGACAGTGTGTGTGTTTGAGAGACAATGTGTGTGTGTTTGTGTGACGGTGTGTGTTGAGGTTTGTGACACTGTGTGTGTGTGTGTTTGTGACAGTGTGTGTGTGTGACAGTATGCGTGTGTGTGACTGTGTGTGTGTGACAGTGTGTTTGTCAGTGTTTGTGACAGTGTGTGTGTGACAGTGAGTGTGTGACAGTGAGTGTGTGGGTCAGTGTGTGTGTGTGTAACAGTAGTGTGTGAGTGTGTGTGACAGTATGTGTGAGTGTGTGTGTGACAGTGTGTGTTGAGGTTTGTGACTGTGTGTGTGCAACAGTGTGTGTGTAACAGTTTGTGTATTTGACAGTGTGTGTGGCAGTGTGTATGTGTGTGACAGTGTGTATGTGTGTGTGTGTGACAGTGTGTGTGTGAGACAGTGTGTGTGAGACAGTGTGACAGTGTATGTGTGTGTCTGTGACAGTGTGTGTTGAGGTTTGTGACAGTGTGTGTGTGTGACAGTGTGTGTGTGACAGTGTGTGTGTGTGACAGTGTGTGTGACAGTGTGTGTAACAGTGTGTGTGTGTGTCAGTGTGTGTGCGACTGTGTGTGTGTCAGTGTGTGTGAGAGACAGTGTGTTTGTGTGTGTGAGACAGTGTGTGTGAGACAGTGTATGTGTGTGACAGTGTGTGTTGAGGTTTGTGACTGTGTGTGTGTGAGACTGTGTGTGAGACAGTCTGTATGTGTATGACTGTGTGTGAGAGAGTATGAGAGTATGCGTGTGTGTGTCAGTGTGTGTGTCTATGACAGTGTGTGTGTATGACAGTGTGTTTGTGTGTGACTGTGTGTGTGTGGGTGTGTGAGAGAGTGTGACAGTATGTGTGTGTATGACTGTGTGTGTGTGTGTCAGTGTGTGTGTGTCAGTGTGTGACAGTGCGCGTGAGAGACGGTGTGTGTATCAGTGAGTGTGTTTGTGTGACAGTGTGTGTGACAGTGTGTGTGTGTGACATTGTGTGTGAGAGTGTGTGAGTGTGTGTGAGACAGTGTGTGTGTGTGTGTGTGAGACAGTGTGTGTGTTGAGGTTTGTGACAGTGTGAGTGTGTGACAGTGTGTGCGTGTGACAGTGTGTGTAAGTAACAGTGTGTGTATACTGTGTGTGTGAGACTGTGTGTGTGTGTGAGACAGTGTTTGTGTGTGAGACAGTGCTTGAGTGACAGTGTGTGTGACTCTGTGTGTGTGTGTGACAGTGTGTGTGTGACAGTGCATGTATGACAGTGTGTGAGTGTGTGACAGTGCATGTATGACAATATGTGAGTGCATGTATGACAGTGTGTGTGTGACTGTGAGACTGTGTGCGACAGTGAGATTGCGTGAGTGTGACTGTGTGTGTGACAGTGTGTGTGCATGTGACTGTGCGTGTGTGTGACAATGTGTGTGTGTGTGTCTGAGACTGTGTGTGTGACAGTGTGTGAGACAGTGTCTGTGTGTGTGACTGTGTTGAGGTGTGTGTGACATGTGTATGTGACAGTGTGTGTGTTTGAGAGACAGTGGGCTGGATTTTGTCTTGGGGTCGGGTTGGGGTCGTGTAATCCGCATTTCGTGTTTCCCCCCCGACTCCAGATTAATGTGGGTGCCTGATGCAATTTTCACTTAATTGGGCAATTAAATTGGAGCATGTGGGAACCCATGAACTAATTAGTGTTTTCAGTCTGAAACCCGCCTCTGATGATGTCATCAGTACTGACTGCCTAGTCTCAGAGACTGTTGGTGAGAGAGGGGTTGCCTGGCCCTGGATGCAGAAATGGGGGGGGGGGGGACATGGAGAGATGGAGAGATAGAGAGATAGAGAGAGAGAGAGAGAGAGAGAGAGAGAGAATTTTTTTGCCAAGTAAGTTCTCCTAGGCAGTCTCTTAAGACATTCAATGCAGCAGCATCAGAGGCAATGTTCAGACCTAATACTACTAGCACCACTACCACCTTCATCACATCTCCGTTGTAATAGTGCACTTGCAGCCGAAAGTCAGCTATCCACTTGTGCTCCCGCCAGGTTTCACTGGAGTGTTTCACACCAGGCGTGCTTCACGTCAGAAGAGGGTTAAACTAGCTACAGCGTTTCAAAATCGCATTACAGAGCCAATTTAGAGCTTGTTAAGGGCTTTAATGGCCTCTCCCGCCTCTTGGAGGCGGGATGGAATCGGGAACCCCGTGACTGATTATGTCAAAATTGCGTGGAGGCGGGATGGAGTCGGGATGGGGTCGGAAACCCCGACCCCGCAAATTTAACCCCCCACACGCCTCCAAACCCGACTCCATGGGTCATTCAAAATCCAGCCCAGTGTGTGTGTTTGTGTGACGGTGTGTGTTGAGGTTCGTGACAGTGTGTGTGTGTGTGTGTGTGTGTAACAGTTTGTGTATTTGACAGTTTGTGTAACAGTGTATGTGTGACTGTGTGTGTGTGACAGCGTGTGTGACTGTGTGTGTGTGTGTGACAGTGTGTGTGCATGTGATTGTGCGTGAGACAGTGTGTGTGAGAGACAGTGTGTGTGTGACAGTGTGTGTTGAGGTTTGTGACTGTGTGTGACAGTGTGTGCGTGTAACAGTGTGTGTGTGTGACAGTGTGTGTGTGAGAGAGTGTGACAGTATGTGTGTGTGTGTGACAGTGTGTGTGTCTGTGACTGTCTGTGTGTGTGACTGTGTGTGACTGTGTGTGTGTGTGACTGTGTGTGACTGTGTGTGTGTGAGACAGTGTGTGTGTGTGAATGTGTGACCGTGTGTGTATGACTGTGTGTGTGTATGACTTTGTGTGTGTATGTGTGACTGTGTGTGTGTGTGTGTCAGTGTCTGTGACTGTGTGTGTGACTGTGTGTGTGTGTCAGTGTGTGTGCGACTGTGTGTGTGTCAGTGTGTGTGAGAGACAGTGTGTTTGTGTGTGTGAGACAGTGTGTGTGAGACAGTGTATGTGTGTGACAGTGTGTGTTGAGGTTTGTGACTGTGTGTGTGTGAGACTGTGTGTGAGACAGTCTGTATGTGTATGACTGTGTGTGAGAGAGTATGACAGTATGCGTGTGTGTGTCAGTGTGTGTGTCTATGACAGTGTGTTTGTGTGTGACTGTGTGTGTGTGGGTGTGTGAGAGAGTGTGACAGTATGTGTGTGTGTGACAGTGTGTGTGTGTCTGTGGCTGTCTGTGTGTGTGACTGTGTGTGTGTGTGTGTCAGTGTGTGTGTGTCAGTGTGTGACAGTGCGCGTGAGAGACGGTGTGTGTATCAGTGAGTGTGTTTGTGTGACAGTGTGTGTGACAGTGTGTGTGTGTGACATTGTGTGTGAGAGTGTGTGAGTGTGTGTGAGACAGTGTGTGTGTGTGTGTGTGTGTGTGTGAGACAGTGTGTGTGTTGAGGTTTGTGACAGTGTGTGTGTGACAGTGTGTGCGTGTGACAGTGTGTGTAAGTAACAGTGTGTGTATACTGTGTGTGTGAGACAGTGTGTGTGTGTGTGAGAGACAGTGTTGGTGTGTGAGACAGTGTTTGAGTGACAGTGTGTGTGACTGTGTGTGTGTGTGTGTGTGACAGTGCATGTATGACAGTGTGTGAGTGTGTGACAGTGCATGTATGACAATATGTGAGTGCATTTATGACAGTGTGTGTGTGACTGTGAGACTGTGTGCGACAGTGAGATTGCGTGAGTGTGACTGTGTGTGTGACAGTGTGTGTGCATGTGACTGTGCGTGTGTGTGACAATGTGTGTGTGTGTGTGTGTGTCTGAGACTGTGTGTGTGTGACAGTGTGTGAGACAGTGTCTGTGTGTGTGACAGTGTGTTGAGGTGTGTGTGACATGTGTATGTGACAGTGTGTGTGTTTGAGAGACAGTGTGTGTGTGTTTGTGTGACGGTGTGTGTTGAGGATTGTGACAGTGTGTGTGTGTGTGTGTGTAACAGTTTGTGTATTTGACAGTTTGTGTAACAGTGTATGTGTGACTGTGTGTGTGTGACAGCGTGTGTGACTGTGTGTGTGTGTGTGACAGTGTGTGTGCATGTGACTGTGTGTGAGACAGTGTGTGTGAGAGACAGTGTGTGTGACAGTGTGTGTTGAGGTTTGTGACTGTGTGTGATAGTGTGTGCGTGTGACAGTGTGTGTGTGTGACAGTGTGTGTGTGAGAGAGTGTGACAGTATGTGTGTGTGTGTGACAGTGTGTGTGTCTGTGACTGTCTGTGTGTGTGACTGTGTGTGTCTGTGTGTGTGTGTGACTGTGTGTGTGTGTGACTGTGTGTGTGTGTGACTGTGTGTGACTGTGTGTGTGTGTGACTGTGTGTGACTGTGTGTGTGTGAGACAGTGTGTGTGTGTGAATGTGTGACCGTGTGTGTCTGACTGTGTGTGTGTATGACTTTGTGTGTGTATGTGTGACTGTGTGTGTGTGTGTGTCAGTGTCTGTGACTGTGTGTGTGACTGTGTGTGTGTGTCAGTGTGTGTAAGTAACAGTATGTGTGTAACAGTGTTTGTGTGTGTGACAGTGTGTGAGTGTGTGACAGTGCATGTATGACAGTGTGTGTGTGCGACAGTGTGTGTGTGACTGAGAGACTGTGTGCGACAGTGAGACTGCGTGAGTGTGACTGTGTGTGTGACAGTGTGTGACTGTGTGCGCGACAGTGTGTGTGTGTGAGACTGTGTGTGTGTGACAGTGTGTGTGCATGTGACTGTGCGTGTGTGTGTGACAATGTGTGTGTGTGTGTCTGAGACTGTGTGTGTGTGACAGTGTGTGTGAGACAGTGTCTGTGTGTGTGACAGTGTGTTGAGGTGTGTGTGACATGTGTATGTGACAGTGTGTGTGTTTGAGAGACAATGTGTGTGTGTTTGTGTGACGGTGTGTGTTGAGGTTCGTGACAGTGTGTGTGTGTGTGTGTGTGTGTGTAACAGTTTGTGTATTTGACAGTTTGTGTAACAGTGTATGTGTGACTGTGTGTGTGTGACAGCGTGTGTGACTGTGTGTGTGTGTGTGACAGTGTGTGTGCATGTGACTGTGTGTGAGACAGTGTGTTTGAGAGACAGTGTGTGTGTGACAGTGTGTGTTGAGGTTTGTGACTGTGTGTGATAGTGTGTGCGTGTGACAGTGTGTGTGTGTGACAGTGTGTGTGTGTGTGTGTCTGAGACTGTGTGTGTGTGACAGTGTGTGAGACAGTGTCTGTGTGTGTGACTGTGTTGAGGTGTGTGTGACATGTGTATGTGACAGTGTGTGTGTTTGAGAGACAGTGTGTGTGTGTTTGTGTGACGGTGTGTGTTGAGGATTGTGACAGTGTGTGTGTGTGTGTGTGTGTAACAGTTTGTGTATTTGACAGTTTGTGTAACAGTGTATGTGTGACTGTGTGTGTGTGACTGTGTGTGTGTGTGTGACAGTGTGTGTGCATGTGACTGTGTGTGAGACAGTGTGTGTGAGAGACAGTGTGTGTGTGACAGTGTGTGTTGAGGTTTGTGACTGTGTGTGACAGTGTGTGCGTGTGACAGTGTGTGTGTGTGACAGTGTGTGTGTGAGAGAGTGTGACAGTATGTGTGTGTGTGTGACAGTGTGTGTGTCTGTGACTGTCTGTGTGTGTGACTGTGTGTGTCTGTGTGTGTGTGTGACTGTGTGTGTGTGTGACTGTGTGTGTGTGACTGTGTGTGTGTGAGACAGTGTGTGTGTGTGAATGTGTGACCGTGTGTGTATGACTGTGTGTGTGTATGACTTTGTGTGTGTATGTGTGACTGTGTGTGTGTGTGTGTGTCAGTGTGTGTGACTGTGTGTGTGACTGTGTGTGTGTGTCAGTGTGTGTAAGTAACAGTATGTGTGTAACAGTGTTTGTGTGTGTGACAGTGTGTGAGTGTGTGACAGTGCATGTATGACAGTGTGTGAGTGCGTGTATGACAGTGTGTGTGTGCAACAGTGTGTGTGTGACTGAGAGACTGTGTGCGACAGTGAGACTGCGTGAGTGTGACTGTGTGTGTGACAGTGTGTGACTGTGTGCGCGACAGTGTGTGTGTGTGAGACTGTGTGTGTGTGACAGTGTGTGTGCATGTGACTGTGCGTGTGTGTGTGACAATGTGTGTGTGTGTGTCTGAGACTGTGTGTGTGTGACAGTGTGTGTGAGACAGTGTCTGTGTGTGTGACAGTGTGTTGAGGTGTGTGTGGCATGTGTATGTGACAGTGTGTGTGTTTGAGAGACAATGTGTGTGTGTTTGTGTGAAGGTGTGTGTTGAGGTTTGTGACACTGTGTGTGTGTGTGTTTGTGACAGTGTGTGTGTGTGACAATATGCGTGTGTGTGACTGTGTGTGTGTGACAGTGTGTTTGTCAGTGTTTGTGACAGTGTGTGTGTGACAGTGAGTGTGTGACAGTGAGTGTGTGGGTCAGTGTGTGTGTGTGTAACAGTAGTGTGTGAGTGTGTGTGACAGTATGTGTGAGTGTGTGTGTGACAGTGTGTGTTGAGGTTTGTGACTGTGTGTGTGCAACAGTGTGTGTGTAACAGTTTGTGTATTTGACAGTGTGTGTGGCAGTGTGTATGTGTGTGACAGTGTGTATGTGTGTGTGTGTGACAGTGTATGTGTGTGTCTGTGACAGTGTGTGTTGAGGTTTGTGACAGTGTGTGTGTGTGTGTGACAGTGTGTGTGTGACAGTGTGTGTGACAGTGTGTGTAACAGTGTGTGTGTGTGTCAGTGTGTGTGCGACTGTGTGTGTGTCAGTGTGTGTGAGAGACAGTGTGTTTGTGTGTGTGAGACAGTGTGTGTGAGACAGTGTATGTGTGTGACAGTGTGTGTTGAGGTTTGTGACTGTGTGTGTGTGAGACTGTGTGTGAGACAGTCTGTATGTGTATGACTGTGTGTGAGAGAGTATGAGAGTATGCGTGTGTGTGTCAGTGTGTGTGTCTATGACAGTGTGTGTGTGTGTGACTGTGTGTGTGTGGGTGTGTGAGAGAGTGTGACAGTATGTGTGTGTGTGACAGTGTGTGTGTCTGTGGCTGTCTGTGTGTGTGACTGTGTGTGTGTATGACTGTGTGTGTGTGTGTGTCAGTGTGTGTGTGTCAGTGTGTGACAGTGCGCGTGAGAGACGGTGTGTGTATCAGTGAGTGTGTTTGTGTGACAGTGTGTGTGACAGTGTGTGTGTGTGACATTGTGTGTGAGAGTGTGTGAGTGTGTGTGAGACAGTGTGTGTGTGTGTGAGACAGTGTGTGTGTTGAGGTTTGTGACAGTGTGAGTGTGTGACAGTGTGTGCGTGTGACAGTGTGTGTAAGTAACAGTGTGTGTATACTGAGTGTGTGAGACAGTGTGTGTGTGTGTGAGACAGTGTTTGTGTGTGAGACAGTGTTTGAGTGACAGTGTGTGTGACTGTGTGTGTGTGTGTGTGACAGTGTGTGTGTGACAGTGCATGTATGACAGTGTGTGAGTGTGTGACAGTGCATGTATGACAATATGTGAGTGCATGTATGACAGTGTGTGTGTGACTGTGAGACTGTGTGCGACAGTGAGATTGCGTGAGTGTGACTGTGTGTGTGACAGTGTGTGCGCATGTGACTGTGCGTGTGTGTGACAATGTGTGTGTGTGTGTGTCTGAGACTGTGTGTGTGTGACAGTGTGTGAGACAGTGTCTGTGTGTGTGACTGTGTTGAGGTGTGTGTGACATGTGTATGTGACAGTGTGTGTGTTTGAGAGACAGTGTGTGTGTGTTTGTGTGACGGTGTGTGTTGAGGTTTGTGACAGTGTGTGTGTGTGTGTGTGTGTGTGTAACAGTTTGTGTATTTGACAGTTTGTGTAACAGTGTATGTGTGACTGTGTGTGTGTGACAGCGTGTGTGACTGTGTGTGTGTGTGTGACAGTGTGTGTGCATGTGACTGTGCGTGAGACAGTGTGTGTGAGAGACAGTGTGTGTGTGACAGTGTGTGTTGAGGTTTGTGACTGTGTGTGACAGTGTGTGCGTGTGACAGTGTGTGTGTGTGACAGTGTGTGTGTGAGAGAGTGTGACAGTATGTGTGTGTGTGTGACAGTGTGTGTGTCTGTGACTGTCTGTGTGTGTGACTGTGTGTGACTGTGTGTGTGTGTGACTGTGTGTGACTGTGTGTGTGTGAGACAGTGTGTGTGTGTGTGAGACAGTGTTTGTGTGTGAAACAGTGTTTGAGTGACAGTGTGTGTGACTCTGTGTGTGTGTGTGTGACAGTGTGTGTGTGACAGTGCATGTATGACAGTGTGTGAGTGTGTGACAGTGCATGTATGACAATATGTGAGTGCATGTATGACAGTGTGTGTGTGACTGTGAGACTGTGTGCGACAGTGAGATTGCGTGAGTGTGACTGTGTGTGTGACAGTGTGTGTGCATGTGACTGTGCGTGTGTGTGACAATGTGTGTGTGTGTGTCTGAGACTGTGTGTGTGACAGTGTGTGAGACAGTGTCTGTGTGTGTGACTGTGTTGAGGTGTGTGTGACATGTGTATGTGACAGTGTGTGTGTTTGAGAGACAGTGGGCTGGATTTTGTCTTGGGGTCGGGTTGGGGTCGTGTAATCCGCATTTCGTGTTTCCCCCCCGACTCCAGATTAATGTGGGTGCCTGATGCAATTTTCACTTAATTGGGCAATTAAATTGGAGCATGTGGGAACCCATGAACTAATTAGTGTTTTCAGTCTGAAACCCGCCTCTGATGATGTCATCAGTACTGACTGCCTAGTCTCAGAGACTGTTGGTGAGAGAGGGGTTGCCTGGCCCTGGATGCAGAAATGGGGGGGGGGGGGGGGGACATGGAGAGATGGAGAGATAGAGAGATAGAGAGATAGAGAGAGATAGAGAGATAGAGAGAGAGAGAGAGAGAGAGAGAGAGAGGGAGAATTTTTTTGCCAAGTAAGTTCTCCTAGGCAGTCTCTTAAGACATTCAATGCAGCAGCATCAGAGGCAATGTTCAGACCTAATACTACTAGCACCACTACCACCTTCATCACATCTCCCTTGTAATAGTGCACTTGCAGCCGAAAGTCAGCTATCCACTTGTGCTCCCGCCAGGTTTCACTGGAGTGTTTCACACCAGGCGTGCTTCACGTCAGAAGAGGGTTAAACTAGCTACAGCGTTTCAAAATCGCATTACAGAGCCAATTTAGAGCTTGTTAAGGGCTTTAATGGCCTCTCCCGCCTCTTGGAGGCGGGATGGAATCGGGAACCCCGTGACTGATTATGTCAAAATTGCGTGGAGGCGGGATGGAGTCGGGATGGGGTCGGAAACCCCGACCCCGCAAATTTAACCCCCCACACGCCTCCAAACCCGACTCCATGGGTCATTCAAAATCCAGCCCAGTGTGTGTGTTTGTGTGACGGTGTGTGTTGAGGTTCGTGACAGTGTGTGTGTGTGTGTGTGTGTAACAGTTTGTGTATTTGACAGTTTGTGTAACAGTGTATGTGTGACTGTGTGTGTGTGACAGCGTGTGTGACTGTGTGTGTGTGTGTGACAGTGTGTGTGCATGTGATTGTGCGTGAGACAGTGTGTGTGAGAGACAGTGTGTGTGTGACAGTGTGTGTTGAGGTTTGTGACTGTGTGTGACAGTGTGTGCGTGTAACAGTGTGTGTGTGTGACAGTGTGTGTGTGAGAGAGTGTGACAGTATGTGTGTGTGTGTGACAGTGTGTGTGTCTGTGACTGTCTGTGTGTGTGACTGTGTGTGACTGTGTGTGACTGTGTGTGTGTGTGACTGTGTGTGACTGTGTGTGTGTGAGACAGTGTGTGTGTTTGAATGTGTGACCGTGTGTGTATGACTGTGTGTGTGTATGACTTTGTGTGTGTATGTGTGACTGTGTGTGTGTGTGTGTCAGTGTCTGTGACTGTGTGTGTGACTGTGTGTGTGTGTCAGTGTGTGTAAGTAACAGTATGTGTGTAACAGTGTTTGTGTGTGTGACAGTGTGTGAGTGTGTGACAGTGCATGTATGACAGTGTGTGAGTGCGTGTATGACAGTGTGTGTGTGCGACAGTGTGTGTGTGACTGAGAGACTGTGTGCGACAGTGAGACTGCGTGAGTGTGACTGTGTGTGTGACAGTGTGTGACTGTGTGCGCGACAGTGTGTGTGTGTGAGACTGTGTGTGTGTGACAGTGTGTGTGCATGTGACTGTGCGTGTGTGTGTGACAATGTGTGTGTGTGTGTCTGAGACTGTGTGTGTGTGACAGTGTGTGTGAGACAGTGTCTGTGTGTGTGACAGTGTGTTGAGGTGTGTGTGACATGTGTATGTGACAGTGTGTGTGTTTGAGAGACAATGTGTGTGTGTTTGTGTGACGGTGTGTGTTGAGGTTTGTGACACTGTGTGTGTGTGTGTTTGTGACAGTGTGTGTGTGTGACAGTATGCGTGTGTGTGACTGTGTGTGTGTGACAGTGTGTTTGTCAGTGTTTGTGACAGTGTGTGTGTGACAGTGAGTGTGTGACAGTGAGTGTGTGGGTCAGTGTGTGTGTGTGTAACAGTAGTGTGTGAGTGTGTGTGACAGTATGTGTGTGTGTCAGTGTGTGTGTGACAGTGTGTGTGAGACTGTGTGATAGTGTATGTGTGAGACAGTGTGTGTGTGACAGTGTGTGAGTGTGTGTGTGACAGTGTGTGTTGAGGTTTGTGACTGTGTGTGTGTGACAGTGTGTGTGTATGTGAGTGTGTGACAGTGTGTGTTGAGGTTTGTGACTGTGTGTGTGTAACAGTGTGTGTGTAACAGTTTGTGTATTTGACAGTGTGTGTGGCAGTGTGTATGTGTGTGTGTGTGACAGTGTGTGTGAGACAGTTTGTGTGTGAGACAGTGTGACAGTGTATGTGTGTGTCTGTGACAGTGTGTGTTGAGGTTTGTGACAGTGTGTTTGTGACAGTGTGTGTGTGACAGTGTGTGTGTCTGTCTGACTGTGTATGTGTGTGACAGTATGCATGTGTGACAGCGTGTGTGTGAGAGTGAGTGTGTGTCAGTGTGTGTGTGAGACAGTGTGTGTGTGAGACAGTGTGTGTGTGACCGTGTGTGTGTGAGACCGTGTGTGTGTGAGACAGTGCGTGTATGACCGTGTGTGAGTGCGTGTATGACAGTGTGTGTGTGTGTGTGTGACTGTGAGACTGTGTGTGCGACAGTGAGACTGTGTGAGTGCGACTGTGTGTGTGTGTGTGTCTGTGAGACTGTGTGTGACAGTGTGTGAGAGACAGTGTGTGTGTGACAGTGTGTGTTGAGGTTTGTGACTGTGTGTGTGAGTGTGTGTGTGTGTGAGACAGTGTGTGTGTGTAACAGTGTATGACAGTGTGTGTAAGTGTGTGTGACAGTGTGTGTGTGAGACAGTGTGTGTGTGAGACAGCGTGTGTATGAGACAGCGTGTGTGTGAGACAGCGTGTGTGTGTGTGAGACTGTGTGTGTGTGTGTGTGTGTGTGTGTGACAGAGTGTGTGTGTGTGTCAGTGTGTATGTCAGTGTGCACTGTCACCATGCAGAATATTCTGTCATATTCTTCAGGCAGGTAAAAGACTTAGAATCACTTGTGCCGGACAGTGTGATTCTGGTATGTATGTGCATCTCTTAAAGATGCATTAATGTCAAAACTACACAGAAGTTGTGGACCTTGTATTCTCTTTTTATCTGGATCCTTGTACAATTCATTTTAACCAGTTCTCCTTGGTTATGTATTTAAGCAAAGCATGGAGATTAGCTATGCAGTAGCTGAACAGGATACGATGATCCCAGAACATTTCTTAAAGGAACAGTACCAATAGACCGGATTTTACAGTGATCAACTAGATTATAGATGTACATGTAGAGCAATGCAAATAAAAGGCTGATGGTCTCCTTACCATTGAACTCGAGGTATTGGTGATCCAAAAAATGCACAGTCCAGCAATGCAGGCTTGTTGGCAATAACCTGATAAATCTGGTCAGGTGGGGTAAGCATTCTGGGTGTCTCAGCTATAAAGTGCCACAAAAGAAATAACATTTAACAACTGAAATCCTTTAAAAATGTTTTTTTTTTTGTTAATTAAGGCTTCCAAAATCATCCAGGCCTAAGAATCTGCAAGAGCATCCAAAAATTAACAAGTTGATGTTAAAATATGCAAATTGTTTTTGTTGCAATAGTTCCATTTCACCTCATGACGCTCAAGTGAGGTTGGCTGGAGATGTCAGACTCCTTGCTGCATAAGGTGGGCCAGTTGCCTTTTGATGTCCTAGTCACAAGATGGGGAAGGTCAACTCGCCCAACCTAGTTCATCCATCTGTGAAAACGTACAGCCCTTCTAGCACGTGATCTCACCGACTCAGAAACTAATTTCATGGCTTTACTTCCCTTTCCCTACTCGAAAGATCATTTGAAGTGTTGAGCACTGTCTAATGAAGTTCCCCTTTGACACTGTCCTAAATTGACCTTTCACCAGTTTCATCCCAGGCTGCTTGGCTCTACTCTTCTGGCTTACCTCCAAAGAGTGCTCTGGATTTACCTTGTCTGTACCATTATACATCGTGTCTCATTCCGAAAACTGCCATCTCCCAATTCAGTGGCCTTTGCGGTCTCAGATCTATGTCAAAGCTTGCACAGCTTACACTCCCTGAGGGGGAGGACTAGACCAACGTGACGCTCGTTGTGAGGGGCACAATCATAATGGAGGGTCACACAACTTACAAAAGAAATGGGGTGAGGGGGGAAGAGGCCAAAGTTCAAACTTGTTCTCTTCTCTAATGAGGTGGTGAGAAGCTTTAATAGAAGATTCAGGGAAAGGCTGCTATTTGGATGAAGATTTCTGTTGGCTGGTGCAGTAGAGGGGGACAACATTGTGAGGTTGAGACAGACACATTGCAGGAGCACAGTAGCTTTACTCCGCACTCTACATTGCCACGCCTGACTGGGGACTGGTTGATGTTCACACTGGGCACTCAGATTCCATTTCCTAGCACTAACATCGTTCAGCTAAAAACTTGCAATGAACAAAAAGAAAGCACCTGCAAACTACAGTGTTCCAAAACTTAGCACGACATGCATGTAGGTCAACACTAAAAGAATTCCAATTCTCCAAAAGGATTGTACCTCAGCATCAACTCAGAGAAAGTGATAAAGCAGTGATATGCCCCTGTGCAGGTTAGAGGCTTGAGGCCTATTCTGCATCCAATGGGATGAGGGATGGGCAATACAGCCGGGAAGAGGCTACGCATAGGGCCCACAAAGGCCACAACCTTCATTCAAATGCAGAGAAAGCGCCCCAGAATACTAGCGGAGTGCCTGGAGTTGCAGTCCAGATGGGCACTGAAAGGGTGGCCACATCTTAACAAGTGGTATTTTCCTCCTGGATGTAAAGCATTTGCTTGGCCTCCAACTGCCAATTCTTGAAAGGGGTCCATGTGTCCCAAGGGAATTTGGTCTGCCGATAGCCAGCAGGCCTTCAACAGCCGCTGACGCAAGACATTCCAGCCCCTCACCCCTATTCGCCCCGCGCTAAGAGTACGACCCGCTATCACCAGAGGTCTGGTCACTGCAGCCCCTCAAGAAGCAGCAGCCCCGACCCAGGGTGTCAACGTGAGGAGAACCTTGAGCTCGTAAACTCACAGTCACAGCAAAACTCACCGAGTACATTGACAAATGCGTTTGCCAGCAAGTATCCATGCTCATTTGAGGCGTTGCACTGGTAAACGGCACTGGAAGAGACCTGGACTTTAGTGAAGCTGATGGTGTCATCCATTAGTTTCCTGCTGATGTCACTGGGGGCACCTGTCAATCACAAAGAAGTCAATGTCTCCTACCAGAGATTTCAGAGCCCAACTGCATTCAGAGCACAGAAAAGACACTTAAGACTGCCCGGTTGTGTTCTCATCGTACTGTTTTGCAGACACCGGCGCGTCAAGGAGCCAAATTCTTAGCATCTCCGCACTCACTTTCGATGGGAGAACCATTGACCATCCATTGGATAGCAGGCTTGGGATTGCCATTTGCTCTGCAGATAAGTGTCCCGTCTTCCCCAGGCGCCAGGACCAGGTTCTTGGGCTCGCTGATCCAGTACGGCGCCGCTGCATAAACCAAAAAACAAAGTCAGAGCTTCGCTCTCCGGGCCAGCCTCCAACCCGCCCGTAATTACTCAGCACGGCCAACTGCTAACTATCGCTGCCGTGATCTGATTCAGATCACCCATGATATAATTCAATGGCGGAACAGGCTCGAGGGGTTGAATGGCCTGCTCCTGTTCCTATGTTCCTTTTCTTTTATGGGAGGGGGCAGATGGTGCGATGGACCTATGTTGAAGGCTTGTGGTGAGGAATCTCACTGACGGTTCAAAAGGGTCCTCAACGCTCCCAGCGGGAAGACATGTTGAAAAGTTTGGGTGAATCAGTTACGTTGATGGAGCCCGATCTCCAGCCAGCACTCCATTCGAGTGGGGCAGTCCACTGAGAGCTTGGGATTAGTGAATTTACTCTCAAGTGAAAAACCTTACTTCTGCTCAATCTTCCCTCACCTTAAAAAGCACTTGAGCAACTTCCATATCTAGCTCTAACAAGTACTAGCGTAATGAGGTATCGCTCAGTTAATAGGGAGGGCTTTATGTTTTTCACCTGCACAGATTCTGGGTGTACCACTTCTATTCAAATCATTTGAGCCTCTTGACTTAATGAAGCCTCAGGGATTCTGTGGAGAAAAGCAACACTCTGTGGAAAAAATCCCAGAGCCCTAGTTATAGCTTAACACCATTAAATTTGATGTTCTCTTCAGTTATATTAATGACCTCAGTCAGCTTGGCTCAGTCAGTAACACGGTCCTATCTGACTCGGAAAGTCGTGGGGTTTAAGTCCTGCTCCAGAGACCTAAGCACACAATCGTCAGTGTGGTACTGAGGGAGTGCAGCACTGTCAGAGGCGCGAGCCTAGCTTTTTCATTCCCCACCTATTTTTGAAAAGATGGGGACAGAAAATTGCTCAGGGATGCGCTAAGCCACATTCCCAATCCGTTTCCTAGAGACTGTTCCCATCGGTGCCGGATGTGTCTGGCCTCAGTTGAACCACATATCCAACAATAATAAAAGAAGTGAATATTATTACAACACCGCTGTATTGGCCGCCATTTGCCCTGTTTGAATGCTGGACGCATTGGTTGTGTTCTATGGCCAGGTGAAGAGGGAGAACACACACTTCTGGCAGCAAGGGCCTGTACAATCGCTCAGGGAGCATGACCTCCGTCTGAATTCTTGGATCCTGAGGTAAAAAAATCGTCCTGCATCTCTGGCAGCTGGGAGCCCCCGGACTGCCCCCCCCACTCCCGCCAAAACCGCCAATGTCATAAGTGCACCCTGTTTTAGGCCCGGGACTCCAACCGCCACCCCACCACCCCGTACTGCTAATGACTCTCAACACCAAAAACAAGAAAGTGGGGTCATCTCCATTTCGGGATGTCCCACCATGCCAGAGACACGTCCCAGTCGGATCATCGGGGCCTTGGCGTTTAACCAAGAGTGCGGTTCAGGTGGACGTTAAAGATCTCATGGCACTGATCAGGGAGTTCTCCCAGTGTCCCGGCCAACATTAGCAACAACAAATTAGCCGGTCATTCATCTCATCATTATGTGTAAGATGGCAGCTGCATTTGCCTACTTAACAATCGCTGTAATTCACTGTATCGAAGTGCTGTAAGATAGGAGAGAAGATGCTGTAAAAATACAATTTTGTCGTTCTTTCCTCTGCAGACAAATAATCCCTGGATACCGTAAAATGTTTAAGGTTCCTCTCTTGCCCGGAGTACTCGTGTGTGTTAAAGCAGCTTATCTCCATGAAAGTGGAGCCATACCCTTGACCGTGACTGAAATGACGTGTGTACTGGTTCCCAAATAATTCTTTGCTGTGCATCGGTATTTCCCAGCATCCGCCTCGGAGACGTCAGTGATTTTCAGGGTCTTCTTAAAATTGATCTCAAAGGCTCTGTGGCTGGGCAGTTCTCCCCCTTCTTTGGTCCAACGGATCACTGGTGTGGGCCTGCAACAGAACGGACAAGCCTCATGTCAGTCATCAGGGCTTCAGTGCATAGCTTTATAAAATATACATCTACACAAAGGAAAAAAAACACTTTTCAACTGGTTCTTTGGGAGACTGCGACTGGAGATTTCTGTACTTTACGGTGCAGTACTGAGGGAGCGCTGCACTGATGGAGGTGCCGTCTTTCGGATGAGACGTTAAACCGAGGCCCCGTCTGCCCTCTCAGGTGGACATGAAAGATCCCATGGCACTATTCGAAGAAGAGCAGGAGAGTTCTCCCTGGTGTCCTGGCCAATATTTATCCCCCAACCAACATCACGAAAAAACTGTTTATCTGGTCATTATCGCATTACTGTTGAGGGGATCTTGCTGTGCGCAAGTTGGCTGCTGCGTTTCCTACATTACAACAGTGACTGCAGTTCAAAAAGTACTTCATTGGCTGTAAAGTGCTCTGGGACATCCCGAGACCGTGAAAGGCGCTATAGAAATGCAAGTTCTTTCATTCTCCAGTGTTCTTGATCGAAATCTCTCTTCTCCAGCAGACGCTGGTTCCTGCTGGGTTGAGCTGGGCTACGGCTCCATGGAGCCCAGCAGCCTTGCAATGCCTCACCCAAATGGCCACTCATCCTAAGTGAGTCTAGACAGTGAGTGTTGGAAGAGAGGAGGGGGGGGCGGGTGGAAATTCACAGCCTACACAATCTGGTTCATTATCCACAAGCAGCAGGGGCCACTGAGTACAGATCAGGGACGGGAATTTTGGACATTATCTCCTAGTCCAGGGGATCTGAGGGGCAGCTGTAGGGCCTCAAACTGAGCTATCTAAATTTATAAAGTGTGGTTTATGAATTAGCGTTCCTAACGCAACCTTCACGTGACAGGAACGCATATTGGAAACTTGGACACAGCGGCCTGCACATCCCATATTCCCCCCTAACACCCCCCACCCCTCGCCATGAGTTTCAGTCCTTCAGTTCTAACATTGCGCAATAACCCCCCTCCCATGTCCAAGCACCTGATTCCCACACAATCGCCGAGTTCTGACAAAAGGTCATCGACCTGAAACGTTAACTCTGTTTCGCTCTTCACAGATGCTGCCTGACCTTCTGAGTATCTCCAGCATTTTCTATTTTTATACCCGATTCCCACTCCCTTGGCACAAAGCTCAGTGCCGGGAATGCCAATTCTTAAAATCTACCGCACGTAAAGAAAGACTTGAAAGAACTTGCATTTCTGCAGCACCTTTCGCGACCTCAGAATGTCCCAAAGCGCTTTACAGCCAATGAAGTACTTTTGAGGTGTAGTCACCGTTGTAATGTAGGAAACGCGGCAGCCAATTTGCGCACAGCATGATCCCACAGGCAGCAATGAGATAAATGACCAGATCATCAGGTTTTTTTTTTAAAAGTGAAGTTTGTTGAAGGATAAATATTGGCCAGGACACCAAGGGAGAATGCCACTGCTCTTCTTCAGAACAGTGCCACGGGATCTTTCATGCCCACCTGAGGGGGCAGACGGGGACTCGGTTCAACGTCTCATCTGAATGACGGCGCCTC
The DNA here is from genome assembly GCA_030390025.1 of Squalus acanthias. Classification (NCBI taxonomy): domain Eukaryota; kingdom Metazoa; phylum Chordata; class Chondrichthyes; order Squaliformes; family Squalidae; genus Squalus; species Squalus acanthias. Next base: position 67,130,949 of record CM059435.1, on the reverse strand, counting down.
CGACGTACGGAGAACAATTCACCCTGGAAAGGGGCAGGTCAACTTACAGGCCTTCGGCGATACACTCCAAGTACAGGATTTGCCCCCTCAGCACAGTCTTACTGCTGCTCACTCCTTTGGGGCTCATAATGGTCGGCCTTCTCTCCCTCGCTGGGCTGTCTGTAAGAATACAAACCATTGAAGGTGATCAATAGCACCAACGTGCACAGCTCATGATGAGCACTTAAGAGCGGAAATCAAAAGGTTAACTGCAGACAGAATGATCCAGAAACTGCTTCAGAAAGCACTAAACTACAGTATTAGTAATAATTAGAGACGGAGGACGAACATGAAGAATGATACGTATTTAGGGTTGCCAACCCTCCTGGATTCTCCATGAATTGAAGATTAATCTCCAGGACACTGGCTGCGAGGAACCAGGGAGAAAAATCGTTGGTGGGGGGGGGGTGGGCATTTAATAAACTGTGGGCTTTTTTCACTTTCTTTGAACACTATTGTTTATTGGTTATAAAAAGTCAAGAATCATCCAATCAGGTAACGAAGAGTATGTTTACTTTCCGATTGGCCGTGGGAAGGTGGTGCGCCGCGAGGATGGACGCCTCAGGCGACCAATGGCGGGAGTGTGGGGGCGGGGCGGTTGGAGGTCATGTGACAAAATCTCCCAGAATATGTCCAAGCAGAGTTGGCAATCCTAGATACATTACGGTTAGATTATTGGTTTTTAATTGTGGTTCACAAAAGCGATCAAGGTTTTTAATCTCGTGTGCCAAGTCAATTTGATTTTTTTTTTTTTAAACAGTTGATTTTTTTTCTTCCCTACTCTGGTAAGTACTCCAAAACTGTTTTAAAAGTCTAAATTGTGGGTCGGGAATAGTTTAATTAAAAAAAACAAATCAGTTTAGATGTCTTGACAACGACAGTTTGCTTGCAGTTGAGTTTAACTACTCTGTCCCAGATAAAAACCGTTGAATAAAAGATCAAAATTCCTAAGCATGTTTTTTTTAAATTCCGATTCTCTCACTTCCCTCCCAGCCTCAGTGTTCTAACCTTTTGACAAACTCCAGACAGTTTATGTCACTGTGATGCCAAGGCTTTCAGTTCGAAAGGCAATTGGATAAATACTTGAAAAGGAAACATTTACACTGCTATGAGGAAAGAGCAGGGGGGGTAAAGTGGGACTAATTGTCAGCTCTTACAAAGAGCCGGCACAGGCACGATGGGCTGAAGAGCCTCCTTCTGTGCTGCTAGATTCTACAATTCACATTGTTGGCTTCTGAATATTTGGAAAAAAAACTGTCGGGTACTTGCTGAAAAACTGTCAAAAAGACCAGCTTTTTTTTTTATTTATTCGTTCATGGGATGAACGTTCAATGGGCAAGGCCAACATTTATTGCCCATCCCTAATTGGTGGTGAGCCGCCTTCTTGAACCGCTGCTCTTATTAGCGGTTTGGTGCAACTGAGTGGCCATTTCAGAGGGCACGTTAAGAGTCATTGCTGTGGGTCTGGAGTCACATATAGGCCAGACCCAGTAAGGACAGCAGATTTCCTTCCCTAAAGGACATTAGTGAACCAGACCAATCTGATAGTTTCATGGTCACCATTACTGATACTAGCCTTTTATTCCAGATTTATTTAATTAACTGAAGTTAAATTCCCCAGCTGCCGTGGTGGGATTTGAACTCGTGTCTCATGGATTAGTCCGAACTGCTGGATTACTAGTCCAGTAACATAACCACTATGCTACCATTCCCACTTGACAGGACCCAGATTCAGGTGCAGAGGCAACACACGGTTTGAGCTAACCAACCTCAATGTCCGAAAACCCGCCAAATACATCCTGGTCATGCTAAGCATGTTCTTAAAAAAAATTGTGAGGTGTCCCTACGCTGCACCCTGATTAGAAGAAGCCAGGAGCTGTAGTTCATCCACTTGGCAGTCAATATCATTTTTTTTAAATAAAAACAGAAAATGCTGGTCATCCTCAGCAGGTCAGGCAGCATCTGTGGCGAGAAATAGAGTTAATGTTTCAGGTCGATGACCTTTCATCAGAACTGGTGAAAGGTCACCAGCCTGAAACGTTAACTCTGTTTCTCTCTCCACAGACGCTGCCTGACCTGCTGACTATTTCCAGCATTTTCTGTTTTTATTTCAGATTTCCGACATCCGCAGTATTTTGCTTTTGTACATTTTTTAAAAGCCTTATTTTTTTTCAGACATAGGGCGTACGTTTCAAGGTGTGTTGAATTTCAACTGTCTAGAAAACAGCACCATATACACGCAAAGGTTCATTTTACACTACCTAATTATCTAATAGTTAAGCTGCCAATTGAAGCCTCACAATAGAGCAGGTGGGACTGGAGTTAGTGCACAGAAAGGTGTCTTGCCGTTCTCCCTATCCAGCCCTTTTTATTTTCTGATTTGATTGCTCTGAGAAAAATCATCAGCACACACTCACATCCTCGCAGTATCTATTCTTCCTTCCCACAGCCATCCTGCCCACTGGCTTTGAAGTCTCTTCTCCATTTTAACTAGAGATGGAGGAGGTTCTATTTCCACTGCTCTCCGCTGAGGAGAAAAGATTTTTAATCCAGTTTCTCGGCAAAGAGACAAGTAATCGGAGACTGTGCGATGGGCATGGTGAGGCACAGTCAGACTAATGCAACCCGAGTCCTTTTAGATGGCATCTTACCTTCCGGTGTGCTTGATGTGCGCTCATTGTGAAATTGGGAATAGCTTGCGCTTGACCTCGGAATCTCAGCGTGACCTTCAGAGAAGCAATGGGGCCAAAGGGCGCGAGTCAGGCTTCCTGGAGTAAAGCCTCGGTCACCTGGAGGGTGGATCGGAGAGCCGGGTGCGGAGATCGGCATAGATCGGAGAATGGCACGCCCAATTCACAGCGCTCCCCAATGCCCCAATCAAAACCCAGAAAACCGGCTGCCTGGGCGCTCCCCGATTCACCAATCGGGGCTCGCCTGGAACAAGGCTTCGAGCCGGGAGTCCCGCCTCTCGAAACCTGCATCGACAGCTTCCTGCAACATGGTAAAGATGTGACCAAAAGATGGCTGTCAAACAATCGGCATCATCGTACTGACGAAGGGTCATCGACCTGAAACGTTCACTCTGTTTCTCTCTCCGCAGATGCTGGCTGACCTGCTGAGTATTTCCAGCATTCTCTGTATGTATTTGGCATCAACATACTCTTCAAATTGGGAATTATCAGAATTCTGAAACAAATCAGACCGAGCAGGAAGTGACAGCTCCTTCTTACGCTGTGGGGCATTTATGATCGGGTAGAAACGGTTCGCTCGGCCACTGTGATCCCTTTTGAACTCGAAGGGTGAATCTACTCGGGCCTGGGTGAATCCACTCGGTCCCGTGAGAACGTGTCAGAGACGGGAGTACGACAGCACGGTGCTGCTGCTGCTTCGACCCGAGTTCCTTTCGAGCAGGCACCCACCCCACCCCTCCCCCGCTCCCCTCCCACACCAGGAGCGCAAGATCGGAGGGGACACCTTCAGAAGAGGAAGGGGAAACACCGTGTAGGGAAAAAGGAGCAAACCTTTCCCTGCCTTTAATAAGTATATATATATATATATATATATTTAATACCGATCATACGATTTCGGAAAATAATGGACCTTGCAGGGCCCACGGCCTGTGCGCACGGTCCCAAAATAAAACATTAACTTGCACGATTCAATTGTTTTTAAAATCGTTCAGCAAAGATGTTCATTCTGAAATCAAGCTACCAGTGGGAGGTTTTAGATACTTGGCAACAAATGACAGATTGCAAGATGCGCAGTTTCACTCTCACCTACAATACCATTAGATGTGACCACATTCCCTTTGCAACATTTAATGTGGACGCTGATTTTGTATATATAATGTATTATATTATATTATATATATAGATTTAATATTAATACTTATTAAAGGCTGTTTTTTCCACACGGTGCTCCCCCTTCCTCTCCCCAAGGTGTGGACACTTGCTGCATTGGCACAAGTTGCCAGCAGCCCAGGTGACAATTCCTTGCGCACATACCCAGACCGTGCATGTCGACAAGCTATTCGACTGCAGAAGCCATCATCACTGAACCTGATCCCGGCCCTCGTGGGTACATTTCTGGAGCACCGGTCAGCGGTCAGGAGTGGGGAGCCATCCCCGATTTTGTTTGCCTACCCGGCCCCCCGTCTGTCTGACAGCAGGCGCTCGGGAGCGGCGACGAACCTCCCGAATAAACAGCAAGCACCACGCGGGCGGGCGAACCGCACTGAGGTTAGATGGTCTTTGTTAGTGACATTTACAGTGAACAGGTGTTACCATGTTAGCCCAACAACAACTGATCTTATCTCCTGGATTATCATCAAGTTACGCGCACACTGCACAAGGTATAAGGGTTATTGAGACTGATTTTTAGTAACATCAGGGGACCTTCGATTGGTTTCGGGGAGGTGGAAATGGTTACAGTCAGACGACAAAGTCTACTGGTGTTAAAACATGAACACGAGGGGGCACCATAACTCACCACCGTATAGTTCAGTGCCATTCGGGTAAACTGCGTAAGTCTCATTGATTGCGTCCACTGAAACAAACAGAAGAGTATAAGCATGCGGAGGACAACTGGGCAAGTGCAAGGAAGAGCTGAAGGGGAAGGGTTTGACGCAATTGAAGAGAATAGAATGGCATCCAAATTTAAGATGGTTCATAGGAACAGGAGTAGGCTATTCAGCCCCTCGAGCCTGTTCCGCCATTCAATTAGATCACAGCTGATCTGTATCTTAACTCCATTTACCTGCCTTAATTCCATAACCCTTAATACCCTTGCCTAACAAAAATCTATCAAGCTCAGTTTAGAAATTTTCAATTGACCCCCCAAGTCTCAACAGCCTTTTGGGGAGAGAGTTCCAGATTTCCACTACCCCTGAATTTTAAGGGGGGCTTTAATTTTAAGCCCCCCTTGTCCTGGACTCCCCCGCCAGAGGAAATAGTTTCTCTCTATCTACCCTATCAACTCCTTCATCATTAATAAATTTAATTAATTACATAGAATGGGAGAGCAGGTGATGTGTTACTGCTGCAATATGTGGGAGCTGGTGGACACCATTGATGTTCATGGTGATCACATTTGCAGTAAGTCTTGGCTGCTCGAGGAACTCCGGCTCCGTGTTGATGAGCTGGAGTCCGAGCTTCAAACACTGCGACACATCAGGGAGGGGGAGAGTTACCAAGACTCTGTGTTCCAGGAGGTGATCACACCAAATAGATTAACTAATTCAGATGTAGCCCGTGGTCAGGGACAGGAGGGTGTGACTACGAGTGAGGCAGGTACGGGGATCCAGGAGGTAGTGTTGGAGGAGCCGCAGCCCTTGCTCTTGTCCAACAGGTTCGAGGCTCTTACTCCCTGTGAGGACGGGAGCAGGGACTGCAGGGAGGATGAGCAACCTGGCCACAGCACCGTGGTACGGGGAGCCATTCAAGTGGGGGGAGTAAAAAGAAATGTTGTAGTGGTAGGGGATAGTATCATTAAGGGGATAGATAGGGTTCTTTGCAGCCGAGAGCGAGAGTCCCGAAGGCTGTGTTGCCTGCCCGGTGCCAGGGTTAAGGACATCTCCTCTGGGCTGGAGAGAAACTTGGAGTGGGAGGGGGAGGATCCAGTTGTCGTGGTCCATGTTGGTACCAATGACATAGATAGGACAAGGAATGAGGTTCTGCTGAGGGAGTATGAGCAGCTAGGGGCCAAATTAAAAAACAGAACCTCTAGGGTAGTAATCTCTGGATTACTACCTGAGCCACGAGCAAATTTGGCTAGGGTAAATAAAATCAGAGAGTTAAATGCGTGGCTCAAAGACTGGTGTGGGAGAAATGGGTTTTGCTTCCTAGGACACTGGCACCAGTACTGGGACAGGAGAGAGCTGTTCCGTTGGGACGGACTTCACTTGGCCAGTGCTGGGACTAGAGTCCTGGCGAATCGAATAACTAGGGCTGTAGAGAGGGCTTTAAACTAATTAGTGGGGGGGAGGTTTCAAGAGAGCAAAAAATAAAAATGTCAGCGGAGAAGGCAATAGAGCAAAGTAGCAGTGGGGTAATTAAAAACCAGAGCGTGTCAGGAAGGGACAGAATATATAAAGATAAGGGTAAAGTAGTAAAGGGGGTAAAAGCAGGAATAAATTGTCACAAAACATATTTAAAAGTTCTTTATCTGAATGCACGCAGCATTCGTAACAAAATAGATGAGTTGACGGTACAAATAACTATGTATGGGTATGATCTTGTGGCCATTACAGAAACATGGCTGCAGGGTGACAACGACTAGGAATTAAATATGCCAGGGTATTTAACAATCAGGAAGGACAGGCAGGAAGGAAGGGGAGGTGGGGTGGCTATGTTAATAAAGGAAGGAATCACTGTAATACAGAGAAATGATATTGGGTCAAAGGATTAGGATAATGAAACAGTTTGGGTGGAGATAAGGAATAATAAGAGGAAAAAAACACTAGTGGGAGTAGTATATAGGCCTCCTAATAGTTGCAACTCTGCTGGAAGAAGTATTAATCAGGAAATAGTTGGGGCATGTAATAAGGGAACAGCTATAATTATGGGGGATTTTAACTATCATATTAACTGGACAAATCAAATTGGGCAGGGCAGCCTTGAGGAAGAGTTTATTGAGTGTATTAGGGATGGATTTCTTGAGCAGTATGTAACTGATCCTACAAGGGGGCAAGCAACCTTGGACCTGGTCCTGTGTAATGAGTCAGGATTAATTAATAATGTCCTAGTTAAGGATCCCCTTGGAATGAGTGACCATAACATGGTTGAATTCCATATCCAATTAGAGGGTGAGAAGGTTGGTTCTCGAACAAGCGTACTGAGCTTGAATAAAGGAGACGATGATGGTATGAGAGCAGAATTGATTAAAGTGGACTGGGAAAATAGATTAAAGGGTAAGACGGTACATGAGCAGTGGTGTTCATTTAAGGAGTTATTTTACAACTTTCAAAAAATATATATTCCACTGAGGAAAAAAGGGTGTAAAAGAAATGACAGCCATCCGTGGCTAAGTAAAGAAATTAAGGATAGTATCCGACTAAAAACAAGGACATATAAGGTAGCCAAACTTAGTGGGAGGATAGAAGATTGGGAAGTCTTCAAAAGACAGCAAAAAGTAACTAAAGGATTGATTAAGAAAGGGAAGATAGATTATGAAAATAAATTAGCAAAAAATATAAAAACAGATAGCAAGAGTTTCTATAGTTATATAAAAAGAAAAAGGGTGGCTAAGGCAAACGTAGGTCCCTTAGAGGATGAGACCGGGAAATTAATGGTGGGAAACATGGAGATGGCAAAAATGCTGAACAAATATTTTGTTTCAGTCTTTACGGTAGAGGACACTAAGAATATCCCAACACTGGACAAACAGGGGGCTCTAGGGGGGGGAGGAGCTCAATACGATTAAAATCACTAAGGAATTGGTACTCAGTAAAATAATGGGTCTCAAGGCGGATAAATCCCCTGGACCTGATGGCTTACATCCTAGGGTCTTGAGGGAAGTGGCAGTAGGGATTGTGGATGCTTTGGTAATAATTTTCCAAAATTCCCTGGACTCAGCAAAGGTCCTGGCAGATTGGAAAACTGCTAATGTAACACCCTTATTTAAAAAGGGTAGTAGGCAGAAGGCTGGAAATTATAGACCAGTTAGCCTAACATCTGTGGTGGGTAAAATTTTGGAGTCTATTATTAAGGAGACAGTAACGGAACATTTAGATAAACATAATTTAATAGGACAAAGTCAGCATGGCTTTATGAAGGGGAAGTCATGTCTGACAAATTTGCTTGAGTTCTTTGAGGACATAACGTACAGGGTGGATAAAGAGGAACCAGTGGACGTAGTGTATTTTGACTTCCAGAAGGCATTCGACAAGGTGCCACATAAAAGATTATTGCTCAAGATAAAAAATCACTGGATTGGGGGTAATATTCTGGCATGGGTGGAGGATTGGTTATCTAACAGGAAGCAGAGAGTTGGGATAAATGGTTCATTCTCGGACTGGCAACCAGTAGCCAGTGGTGTTCCGCAGGGGTCGGTGCTGGGTCCCCAACTCTTCACAATCTATATTAACGATTTGGAGGAGGGGACCGAGTGTAACATATCAAAGTTTGCAGATGATACAAAGATGGGAGGGAAAGTAGAAAGTGAGGAGGACATAAAAAACCTACAAGGGGATATAGACAGGCTGGGTGAGTGGGCGGAGATTTGGCAGATGCAATACAATATTGGAAAATGTGAGGTTATGCACTTTGGCAGGAAAAATCAGAGAGCAAGTTATTATCTTAATGGCGAGAAACTGGAAAGTACTGCAGTACAAAGGGATCTGGGGGTCCTAGTGCAAGAAAATCAAAAAGTTAGTATGCAGGTGCAGCAGGTGATCAAGAAGGCCAACGGAATGTTGGCTTTTATTGCTAGGGGGATAGATTATAAAAACAGGGAGGTATTGCTGCAGTTATATAAGGTATTGGTGAGACCGCACCTGGAATACTGCATACAGTTTTGGTGTCCATACTTAAGAAAAGACATACTTGCTCTCGAGGCAGTACAAAGAAGGTTCACTCGGTTAATCCCCGGGATGAGGGGGTGGACATACGAGGAGAGGTTGAGTAGATTGGGACTCTACTCATTGGAGTTCAGAAGAATGAGAGGCGATCTTATTGAAACATATAAGATTGTGAAGGGGCTTGATCGGGTGGATGCGGTAAGGATGTTCCCAAGGATGGGTGAAACTAGAACTAGGGGGCACAATCTTAGAATAAGGGCTGCTCTTTCAAAACTGAGATGAGGAGAAACTTCTTCACTCAGAGGGTAGTAGGTCTGTGGAATTTGCTGCCCCAGGAAGCTGTGGAAGCTACATCATTAAATAAATTTAAAACAAAAATAGACAGTTTCCTAGAAGTAAAGGGAATTAGGGGTTATGGGGAGCGGGCAGGAAATTGGACATGAGGCTGAGTTCGGATCGGTCGAGGCCCTGTGGGTGGCGGAGCGGGCCCAGGGGCTGAGTGGCCGGGTCCTGCTCCTACTTCTTGTGTTCTTTAGATTTGAGGTGAGGATCAGATCAGCCATGATCTTATTGAATGGCGGAGCAGGCTCGAAGGGCCGATTGGCCTACTCCTGCTCCTATTTCTTATGTTCTTATGTTCTTATCACCTTATCTTAAACACCTCAATTAGATCACTCCTTAATTTTCTATACTCAAGGCAATACAAGGCTAGTCTATGCAACCTGACTTAATAATTTAACCCTTTGAGCCCTGAACAGGGTGCTGAAAGAACTCAGAGCAGGGTCTATCGGACCTTGTGCTGCATCTCACAGTCGCTCAGACCAGCAAATGGGAAGAAGAGAGCTATTCAAAAATGTGATTTTGCAATGATTCTGACAGTTAAACGAGGAAGACCATGGATTTTTGGGGTGGTTTTTCAGCTGAGTGCAATAATCTAACAACTGGATCTGTATGACTTTCCAATCCGAGGCTGGGATATCCAGTGTTCCAGTTTCAGAAGGACTTTCTGTTTATTGGGGGCTTGTTTTATTGGGATACTAACCAACAAGCATTGTCCTTCCTTTTATGAGGGACATTGCAACACCTAAAATGCGACACAGAGCACACACACAGGACCCACATCCATCAACTGAAAATGACCAGGTCAAATCCATTAACTTAACAGGAAACTCAGGCCTTGAATTAAGCTGTAGGAGAATAGTGATACAGACAAATGCGTTGTCCACTCTCTCTCCACTATTTTCCTGCAGGAGTTTATTTGAACAGGTTGCCACACCACAGGAGATAGGGATATCAAACAAACACACCACTCATTCGTGCACTAATGTCCTACTGGGTCATTTCAAGGGCTGTTGAATATATTATTTAAAACTAGATGTTCTAAATTTATAAGAAGCAAAATTATTGAGGTGAGTGAATTAGGCTTGAGGCCTGGGGCCTTGGATCAAATCTAGTCCAGAGTGGTGGAGTGGAAGTCCTGAGTCAGGTATAGCATGCAGAGCAGAGCTCCGTCTACTCTGCCCCAACACTATGCCTCAACCCCAAATTCAAGAAGAGCATCCCCGTACTGTACTCCTGTGACACTTCGCAGAACAGCCACTCCCTGGAGTGAGGGCAAAGTTGTGCAAAAATTAGGTGCAGTTTCTGCACTATGGACCAATGCCCACTAAGAACTTGATTGAGGTCAAAGAGGTCGGTTTTAAGGAGCGACTTAAAGGAGGAGAGAGAGGCAAATGGGGCGGAGAGGTTTAGGGAGGGAATTCCAGAGCTTAGGGCCTTGGCAGCTGAAGGCACGGCCACCATTGGTGGCATGATTAAAATCAGGGATGCTCAAGAGGCCAGAATTGGAGGAGCGCAGGTATTTTGGAGGGTTGTAGGGCTGGAGGAGGTTAAAGAGATAGGGAGGGGCAAGGCCAGGGAGAGATTTGTACACAAGGATGAGAATTTTAAAATTGAGGCGTTGCTTAACCGGGAGCCAATGTAGGTCAGCGAGCACAGGGGTGATGGATGAACGGGACTTGGTGCGAGTCAGGACACGGACACGCAGAGTTTTGGATGAGCTCAAGTTTACAGAGGCGGAAGATGGGAGGTTGACCAGGAGAGCACTGGAATAGCCAAGTCTAGAGGTAACAAAAGTATGGATGAGGGTTTCAGCAGCAGGTAGGCTGAGGGACAGAGCCATTGGCCTGGCCTAGATTTGAACTCTGCCCCTAGAGGTGAAAGGCCAGTGTTTAAACGATTGCACCCCTCTTGAGCTGCTTTCCAAATTTATCACTGAACATGGTTTTGCTTTGGGAGGAAGGTTCCGTCCAGTGACTGACCCATTTGCAAGCGATGCTCAGAGATATCGCACTGTGCCAAAAAAACAAACCAGCTGAGATCAGTTTGGTGAGAAGAGCAAAGGAGGGCGGTCCGTGACACGCGGCCGAGTGAGGAGGTTACAAGGCTCTCTCTTACAAAAGATTTTTCTTTTGTATTTCAAATCCAGTACCGATCCATATCTGGGAGAATTCGAGGAAAGGATTGTGAGATATTCCTGTAACCACTGCAGACATACTGACAGTGCAATAAATCACAAGAACAAATACACTCATGCAGCACTTGCACAGCACGTTATGTGTGGTGTGCCCCAGCAATGCATTCTGCATCCATCGGTTCATATCAATGATACTAAGGACACAACATCGGTTTCAGTAATAGCCACTGATAATGATGGGGACAGTTGGAGTGTCTCGCTGGCCTGGTCTCGGTGTGGGACCTGCTGTGTCTGTGGGATGAGTGCGCCAGTGCTACCCTCCCTCTCGTCCTCTGCTTCCTGCCATTCATGCTCCTGGGTTTCATTCACCTACGGGCTCCACGGTTATGAAGAGGAACCAATGAGTGGCGATCGGCATTTTAACAGCGTCCAGGGACATCCATGCAAAAACTGCACTACATGCGGCAAGGTTAGGAAACCATGGAATTCTCCGAGGGGCTTCACCAAGCCACTTGCCCCAGTGACACCGCACCCTGAAGAGTGCCTACCTGACAATTCTCAGGAAGGATCCCGGGACTATTTGCACAAGCTCCTGATTCCTGGAATTGCAGGTAAACCTCCCGGCTGCACTGAGCCCAACAGAGGACTGCACTTGGGATGTTTGCCTGCCACATCAGGAGTTGGGAGCCGGCACAGAAGATCTGGGATCCTCCCGGGTGGATCTGGAAGGCTTGAAGTTACACACACTGATTGTGTATTAGATGTAATACAGAATTCCAGAAACACTTCACCTGACTGAAATTGGAACTGGTTGACACTATTCCTCAACCTCGAGGTGTGTTGGCTTCTGACATTTACCAGTATCTTCAAGCCCACTCCCAATTATTCTTTTAACTGTTCCCCTTCCTCCTCTAATTGTCTCCTAAAGGCGCTGATTCTTACTTGGGGTACAATTCCGCAGCGCACCTCGCCCAAGTGACCAATGCTCACATGTGAGCCTCGATGGTGAGTGTCAGCGGGCTATTGGAGAATGTTTCAGCCGGGGCTCCGTCCTGTCCTCACCTCTGCGCCCCCCCCAGCCCACGTGTACACACCTGCACTTCCCATTATTAGAGAGCGAGGACAGGAACCCTTCCATAGTCAAGGAGAGCAGAGCCCAAACGAGCGCCTCGGCTAAGAGCAACGAACTGAACACGGTACTCGAGGGTGGAGCCTGGGGCATTTCGGTTGTATGGCTCAGTGGAGCATCCACGCACTCGGTCGTAAGGGGATCTCATCGTTGCTCTTAGCACCGGTATTTATGACACCAAACACGCACGGTTTGAGGGACCAGGCAATACTCACGTGTCATCACCTTGACAGAGATTGGCTGCTTCTGCTGTATAGTTTGAGTGTGGTTGAACCTGGCGTAGCAGATATAGTCCCCCCGGGTGTCCTCTGGCTGCACGTTTGAGAAATACAGGTCTCCGTTCAGACCCTGTGAAACCCGTGCATTCTGTGGAAACCTCTGCATCACTAGGAAAAAAAAAACAAAGAAGGATAAAGATTTGAGAACCTGGAAAGCGACAGGATTCCACGGCCGGTATTAGCACTGGCGCTGAAGGCTAAGACACACCTGAAAGCTCGGCTCTGTACTTACGGTTATCCATCCAGAAGATGATGGGCGCTGGCAGGCCAGATGGAGGGTCACAGCTGAGGACCAGCGAAGCCCCTTCATACACTTCAATCAGGTCAAGCTTCTCTTTGGCCCACATGGGGGACCCTGGAAATGGGGGCACAACAGATCACACTTTTAACACTGCAAACCTTTCCTTAAAGCTGGCGCAGATTATATGGGAGGCGCTCGTTTAGTACGAGGCAGCATTAGTCCAGAAACAACTCTGGGAGGTCTCAGCAAACAAACGTCGAGCACAATCGCATTATATTGCTCTGTCCACTGTAGCAGAGGGGTCACCCTGCTTATATTAAGCAGGCTAACACCCCTGTTAAAATCGTAGACTCTCAGGGACTTAGCGTTTGTCCACTGACACCTCAAACAGTAGCTTCTAGGCTTATATCCCCTGGGAAAGACCCAGAGTGCTGACAGGGCGGAAAACGTTGCATTTATGAGGGGAAGGGGATGGAGACAGTCCAATCTTGGAAACTTGTGACAAACAGGTACAATGGCAGGCCTGCTCCAGGAACACCAATGAAGGTCAATGGAATGTGAGAAGCACTGCCGTTAAAGAAAAATGTTTAGAATATGAAGTGAATGGTGTGGTTTCTATTTGAAACAGAGGGACCTCCCCCCTCCCCTCATCCAAACTTCTTTGGGCTTTCAAACAGTGGACACTTTGAGATCCAGGGACTATAGGCTGTTTATTCCAACAGAGATTTTTCACACTGAGAATTCTGGAGTTGGCCCAGACACCCCCCCGCCCCCGCCCTGCAAATGATGCCCCAGAACAGGACATTTTTGTACCAGGCTGTCACAGGGAAAATGCTAAATGGATTCATCGAAGGAAACATTATTTTTTGTTCCCCATTCAGCTCCGATGCTGACCTTCCCAGCGGCAACAGAGCTGCGGTAGTCGGTGCTGCGTGGGTCGAGTACGTAGAAGGAAACAGGTGGCAGGGAACGAAACATAGGAACCAACTCATGCAAGGTTATAACCAACTATCAGCCACGCAGTTACCTTCCAGCAAGATGAATTTGATGATTAAAAAGAGATCTTTAGTTAGAAAGAGAAAGAAATGAGATAATTAAAGAAATAGAATTAAACATTATGTGGAACAAATGCACTGACAAGATCAAAGAACGAAAGACTTGCGCCATTTCACGACCTCAGGACGTCTCAAAGCGCTTCACAGCCAATGAAGTACTTTTCAAAGTGTAGCCACTGTTGTAATGTGGGAAACACAGCAGCCAGTTTGTGCACAGCAAGATTCCACAAACAGCAATGTGATAATGACCAGATAATTTTTTTTACTGATGTTGATTGAGGGGTAAACATTGGCCAGGATACCGGGGAGAAATCCCTTGCTCTTCTTCAAAATAGTGCCCTGGGATCTTCTACGTCCACCTGAGAGAGCAGATAGGGCCTTGGTTTAAAATAACAATGACTCACGGAAGATTCCAGGATTGTGTTAAAAGAAATTTGCGCAATCCCATTAAACAAAGTTCTGAATTGGTGGAGTGTTTGTTCAAGTATTACTTAGCAGTGCTGCCTCTACGAAGCGGGCTAAAAGATTTCAAAGCGCTGATTCTCACTCAGACATTCATTCTGGCTTTCTGTAATCGCCAGAATTTCTTCGGAATTTGCTGTCTGCTATGTCATTAATTTATCAACTGCTGCCCTGCTCCCTTCAGTTGAACATGTGGTACGCTCAGGATCCCCAGACCCCTGCCCTGCTCCCTTCAGTTGAACATGTGGTACACTCAGGATCCCCAGACCCCTGCCCTGCCACCATCAATGTTACTCCGTGAATGGTTACCAGGAGCTGTGGCCACAGCTTTCCTCACCGGGCAAATCCTAAATGCGGGATTTTCAGGTGTGAGCTGCACATCTGCAAGGGCATCACCTCATGGCACAAACATAAATGTAGTTAACAGCGGCAATCTGTGTCCGTCACAGGGTAATGGAGCCTTTTCTCCTTTCTCTTATTCTTTTCATAGAATTGTAGAAACCTCAGCACACGAGGAGGCTTGTGTCTGTGCAGCTTGTTAACTCCACCTTGAAGCTACCTGTAAATTTTGTGCTCAGTAGGGTGAGGGACGGTAGCGTTGGCGAAAGATACACTTCCTCATTTTGGGCACTAGGTGTCAGCATCAAGCACTCCCATAACATAAAGGAAAGGACTTGCATTTATATAGCGCCTTTCACGAGCTCAGGATGTCCCAAAGCACTTTATGGCCATTGACGTACTTGTGTTCGAAGTGTAGCCACCGTTGTAATGTAGGAAATGTGGCAATTAACTTGTTCATAGCAAGCTCCCACAAACAGCAACGTGATACATGACCAGATAATCTGTTTTTGTTATGTTGATTGAGGGATAAATATTGGCCAGGAAACCGGTGATAACTCCCCTGCTCTTCAAATAGTGCCATGGGATCTTTCACATCCACCCGAGGGGGCAGACGGGGCCTCGGTTTAACGTCTCATCCAAAAGACGGCACCTCCGACAGTGCAGCGCGCCCTCAGGAGTGTCAGCATGGACGATGTGTTCAAGTCTCTGGAGTGGGGTTGATAGGCCATTCAGTCTGCTTCGGAAAACTACAATGCAACCACGGATATGAAAGCAAGAGCTGAGAAAAGGCCCATACCACAACATCCACCAGGCTCTGACAATAGCGAGCAAGCATAGCTCCGCACACAAACATCTCTGCCCCTCTCCGTAATCAGTCTACAAAGCAAGACACTTAGTAAGACTTCCTCCGACCACGAAGTTTTGTGCACACCATACCGCACATCACATTTACTACCAGGCAGGACTTGAGGTTCCACTGCTTGGCAGTAGCGCCGGACACGGTATTGGGGCTACCGTGGTGTTGCCCTATCTACGATTCCCACTCACGTTCCGGCCAGCCGCCACAGCAGTGGTGGACTTTTTTTTTTATTCATTCATGGGATGTGGGTGTCGCTGGCAAGGCCAGAATTTATTGCCCATCCCTAATTGCCCTTGAGAAGGTGAGCCGGCTTCTTGAACCGCAGCAGTCCGACGGCAAAGGTTTTTTACAACTGAGTGACTTGCTAGGCCACTTCAGAGGGCGGTTAAGAGTCAACCACATTGCTGTGGGTCTGGAGTCACGTATAGGCCAGACTGGGTAAGGGCGGCAGAAGAACCAAAGAACAAGTGCCAATGGCAGGAAAATGCCACCACCATCCCAAGCTTTAGCTCACCCTTTCTAAACATGTTGCACGTGTATTTCTACAACGTAATGATCTCTTAGCTATCAAAAATATCATTGCATCACTTAAGTGTGATATCTCCACATTAATGCCACCACATCATGAGGCAAATTCCCACCATCAGTCTGGCAGGTGAGAGGTCAGTGCCGAATCCACTGCACCCCAGGCTTCTACGGGTCTTTTCAGGCAACGCTACCCGTGTGTGCAATGGCTTCCCTGGTGAAAAAGACGCACCTTCCCTTGGATGGCTGCCCCTCACCATTCCACCTGAAAGCATATGCTGAAAGTGTTGTCGTCCCATCCAGTTTTTGAGTCGGCCAATTTTTTCAGACAACAAAAAATGTTTTTGTGTTAGAAAGAAGCCCTTTTTTTTTTAACCTACTAGCAACTGTGCCTCATGATGTACGGACATTCGTTATTAAAACTGACCATGAGTTTTCAGCAGCAGCAAAGAAGACCTTAGAACTTAAGCCAAGATCCCTCTATAGCCATCCGCTGTCCAGTTTTGGACTGGACAGAAGGTAAGGAACATTGGTGTGAAAAGGCCATACTAACACCAGAGATGGTTTTGAGTCGGAACTGGTGGCTTTATAATTATTGCCGTTGGATACAGTGACCTTCAGTTTGGTATCTGCTCCTTACTGTCCCTCAGAGGCAAATTAAAAACTTGACAATGTGATGAAGTAATGGCCAACCATATTTACTCACTGGACTGGCGGATGATAATTTTGTTGGACACGGCTGTGCCGCGATCGTTTCTTGCCGTACATTGATACTCTCCTTCATAAGCTTCTGCCTTCCCGCCACCCACAATATCAACCAGCAGAGTCCCGGAGTTTGGGTTCATTGTCACTCGAGGGTCCTGGTCAAGGTTAAAATGGGTTCCATTGCGCGTCCATGAAAACCTACAGAAGGCGGTCAAGAAATAATAAACAGATGATCAAAATGCAGTATTATCAAAGCAAATTTACAAGTTATTCACACCACGCGGTACAAAGTTTCATGCCATCACTTATAAAAGAATGTAAGAATTTTTAATGTCAGTCTTGGGAACACTCTCACTCTGAGTCAGAAGGTTGTGGGTTCATACCCCAAACTCCAGGACTTTAAGCACAAAATCTAAGGTGTCACTTCAGTACAGTACTGAGGGAGAAATGGTGGTCTTTGGGCTGAGATGTATAAAAAAAAACAATCCTTTAGCAACATTTGAAGAGGAGCAGGGAGTTGTCCTGGTGTCTTGGCTAATGTTCCTCCCTCGACCAACACAAAGAACCTCCAGGGCCTGATCCTTATGTGAGACAGTAGGAACCTGACACGAACATGCCACACAAGTATCACGAGATTGAACTGTTAGAAAGAAGACATTTAACAGAAAGAGGACACCTTAATTGGCAGAAATGACCTTGGGTACAATTTGAATTGGAACGC
Organism: Squalus acanthias; assembly: GCA_030390025.1. Classification (NCBI taxonomy): domain Eukaryota; kingdom Metazoa; phylum Chordata; class Chondrichthyes; order Squaliformes; family Squalidae; genus Squalus; species Squalus acanthias. The sequence continues at coordinate 67,113,602 of CM059435.1, read as the reverse complement.
CAAGGATTGAAGAATCAAAACAAAAGGCAAATGTCAAAATTTCTATACTTTGACTCCTCCCAATGCAAAGAGGCGGCAACATTCAATATTCAGCTATGTTATAAATTACCCAAATACCAGGATTCACTCATCAACTACCTTGGGGAAAAAATACATAACCAGCAATTACTGCATCAATTGCAAAAGTAGGGCAGGAAATGCAGAACGAAAAAATCAGGTCACACATGTATCACAATAAAGAGTACTGCAAGATATGTTAAAGCAAATTTAGTCAACCAGGCTTCTTAAACAAAAAATGAGAAACCGAGGTAAGGGCCATGACCCACAAGTCAGGGTACAAAGGTAGCGAACAGTAAGATGGGATTAATCAGAAAATGGTCATTAAGTGATACCAAGCTTGACTGAGAGTAAGGAGTTCCATAGGCTGGACGTCCTGAGCAAAGATAAGTTACAATTGGAGATGGTGTGATGAGTCTTAATTTCAACAGGTTAAGAATGCAGGGAGGACAAACAATGTGCAGGATGGTGCTTTCAACTTAAAGACTTGACGGTTATACAGCACCTTCTCACACCGCTCAGAACATCTCAAAGCACCTCACGCACAATGACTTACTCTGAGATGCAGCGGCTGTTATGCGGCCAAACATGGCAGCCATTTTGCACACAGCACAATCTCACCAACCAGCAATGAGCTGAATGGTGACCAGTTAAGCTGTTTCTGAAGGTGTTGATTGAGGTAGGTATATTGCCCCGGACAAGTTTAGGAGGAACAAGAGAGGAAAGTTCAGAGGAACATCGCACAGGCAAAATAGAAGAGACGAGGAAGGTTGGGATGGGGAGCGAGAGACACTGGAGCCTGGAGGTGAGAGAGGCATCAAGGAACAATGTGACACATGTTGTGTGTGTCCATCAGGTCTTATTTCCCCTCAATCTGATTGAACATCTGTTGCTCCTCTAAGATATTTCATGAGCCTGATAACCAATACAAACCTGGGAGATGGTTTCCCTTTCGCCTCACACTGGATTAGGATGTTATCCCTGGGGTCTATTATGTAATCCTTTGGAGACTGGTGGGTGATTGTAGGGGGCTGCGGCACTGGATTAGAAAGCAAAGAATAGAAAACCATAAAGGAAATGACATTCAAACATCAACGGAGCAATAATAGTTTAAAAAAACACTGTTCATGCCAATTTGCCACATCATCAAGCAGAATCATTCAGGCTGCATGCAGCTTCTATGCTGTACAGGAGACCTGCAGCAAAATCTTTCCATTAGCTTGTTCTTTTACCTCAGCCCTTTGTCTCTCTGATTCCTTGCAAGTACCTGGGTGTCCTAGGACGCCCGCTCAATTGTTCAGGCAGCTGCGGTGGCCACCTTTTACCAAGCCCCAAACTGGGCTGGAGGTGGCAGAGGGACGGAAGAGTGAGTTGGGATCATGGCTTTGAGTCTGAGGTTTGCTTCGATGATGAACGCTCACTGGAAATCTTAATTACCACTTGAGAGACGGCAGCAAAGTGACTAAAATGGAGTTTTATTCCAAAAATCGGTTTATAATTTAGACATTTCTTCGACAGGTGGTCAAAGAATGGACAGTACGGTTCAAAAAACAGGACAGGTGGCAATCCAACAGGTGCCAATAATCATGTGATCAGTAAAGCAGGAACGCCAAACGCTCACGATCTCATTGGACTCCAATGCCAGTGGAGCCTCTCGCTAGATTCTGGCTGATTGGCTGAACAAGTCCCAGTGGATGTCCAAACACGATTCCACAACAGAAGCAGTAAATTGCTGGAACACACCGTTTACACAATCACAGCAAAAACAAAGACCAACTCGTGCACATGCAATGGACGCAGCACCCGGCAAAGGCTGGCACGGCGCGAAAACAGCAAACAAAATACAATGCTTAAAAACCAAAAGGAGCACACTTTGCAGCTTTCACCAAACACCTCGCGTGACACAAACTTACGTTCGTCCAGAATTTTTGCTTTATTCCCCAGAATCAGCAAATGAGAGAGTAAATAGGACAGGATTATAAAGAGGGGGGGGGGAAAAAAAAAACACAATGTAAGTATGAAGAAAGTTGTCACCTCACACTTACTGTACAACACACGCCAATTATTTTGTGTATGGTTCGGTTCCCAATAAAGGTTCACTCGCATGGAAGTGGGCAGATTGACCAACACTGCCATACTTAGAAGGAGTCTCACTATTTCATAATCTCCTGCCTGAGGATCTGGATTTCATGCGAAGGGAAAGAACTGAAGGGAAAAGAAGAGAACTTCCTGGAAATGGCAGACAAGCTCACGGCCGCCTGGAATTAAACCGCTCCCCAAAAACCTTGTGTCTTTTTACAAGAGTCGGAACAACAGAAAATCCTTGTGTTTGGTCTGCTGTTAGCAGAGTTGTTTCGCTACTCATAATTCTGTACAAGGTTTTGGTTTCCCCAGTCTGTGCCCAAACCCTCCATCACCCAGCTAACACTAATCACAAAGCTGAACCCACCTCCTACAAACTCTGTGCCACAGCCCACAAGCACACCAAGCTCTCTCTACATTGTCCCATCAAACATTCCAGGGCGGGTACAGCATGGGTTAGATTTTTTTAATTATTCGTTCCTGGGATGTGGGCGTCGCTGGCAAGGCCAGCATTTATTGCCCATCCCTAGTTGCCCTTGAGAAGGTGGTTGTGAGCCACCTTCTTGAACCGCTGCAGTCCGTGTGGTGAAGGTACTCCCAACAGTGCTGTTAGGGAGGGAGTTCCAGGATTTTGACCCAGCAATGATGAAGGATCGGCGATATACTTCCAAGTCAGGATAGTGTGTGACTTGGAGGGGAACTTGCAGGTGATGGTGTTCCCATGCACCTGCTGCCCTTGTCCTTCTAGGTGGAAGAGGTCGCGGGTTTGGGAGGTGCTGCCGAAGAAGCCTTGCCGAGTTGCTGCAGTGCATCTTGTAGATGGTACACACTGCAGCCACGGTACGCCGGTGGTGGAGGGAGTGAATGTTTAATGTGGTGGATGGGGTGCCAATCAAGCGGGCTGCTTTGTCCCGAATGGTGTCGAGCTTCTTGAGTGTTGTTGGAGCTGCTCTCATCCAGGCAAGTGCAGAGTATTCCATCACACTCCTTACTTGTGCCTTGTACATGATGGGGAGTCAGGAGGTGAGACACTCGCCGCAGAATACCTAGCCTGCTTTTTGTGAACAGGACATACCTGGGCAGTTTTCCACATTGTCGGATAGATGCCAGTGTTATAGCTGTACTGGAACAGCTTGACTAGAGGCACAGCTAGTTCTGGAGCATAAGTCTTCAACACAACAGCCTGGATGTTGTTGGGGCCCAAAGCCTTTGCTGTAGCCAGTGCGCTCAGCCTTTTCTTGATATCACATGGAGTGAATCGAATTGGCTGAAGACTGGCTTCTGTGATGGTGGGGACCTCAGGAGGAGGTCGATATGGATCATCTACTCGGCACTTCTGGCTGAAGTTGGTTGCAAATGCTTCAGCTTTGTCTTTTGCACTCACATGCTGGGCTCCACCGTCATTGAGGATGGGGATATTCATGGAGCCTTCCCCTCCCGTTAGTTGTTTAATGGTCCACCACCATTCAAAACTGGATGTGGCAGGACTGCAGAGCTTTGATCTGATCCGTTGATTGTGGGATCGCTTAGCTCTGACTATAGCATGCTGCTTCCACTTTTTAGCATGCATGTAGTCCTGTGTTGCAGCTTCCCCAGGTTGGCATCGCATTTTTAGGTACGCCTGGTGCTACTCCTGGCATGCTCTTTTACACTCCTTATTGAACCAGGGTTGGTCCCGTGGCTTGATGGTAATGGTAGAGTGAGGGATATGCCGGTCCATAAGGTTACAGATTGTGATGGAATACAATTTTGCTGCTGCTGATGGCCCACAGCGTCTCATGGATGCCCAGTTTTGAGCTGCTGGATCTGTTTTGAATCTATCCCATTTAGCACGGTGGTAATGCCATACAACACGATGGAGGGTGTCCTCAGTGTGAAGACGGGACTTCGTCTCCATAATGACTGTGCGGTGGTGACTGCTACCAATACTGTCATGGACAGATGCATCTGTGACAGGTAGATTGGTGAGGACGAGGTCAAGTAGGTTTTTCCCTCGTGTTGGTTCTCTCACCACCTGTCGCAGGCCTAGCCTGGCAGCTATGCCCTTCAGGACTCTGCCAGCTCGGTCAGTAGTGGTGCTACCGAGCCACTCTTGGTGATGGACATTGAAGTCCCCACCCAGAGTACACTCTGTGCCCTTGCTACTCTCAGTGCTTCTTTCAAGTGGTGTTCAACATGGAGGAGTACTGATTCATCAGCTGAGGGAGGGCGGTAGGTGGTAATCAGCAGGAGGTTTCCTTGCCCATGCTTGACCTGAAGCCATGAGACTTCATGGGGTCCAGAGTCAATGTTGAGGACTCCCAGGGCCACTCCTTCCCGACTGTATACCACTGTGCCGCCACCCCTGGTGGGTCTGTCCTGCCGGTGGGATAGGGCATACCCGGGATGGTGATGGAGAAGTTTGGGACATTGGCTGAAAGGTATGATTCTGTGAGTATGACTATGTCAGGCTGTTGCTTGACTAGTCTGTGGGACAGCTCTCCCAATTTTGGCACAAGTCCCCAGATGTTGGTGAGGAGGACTTTGCAGGGTCGACTGGGCTGCATGTGCCTTTGTCGTGTCCGTAGCCGGTGCCAAGGCCGATGCCGGGTGGTCCATCTGGTTTTATTCTTATAGTTTTACAAAGTAAAGCTCCCTCCACACTGTCCCATCAAATAGTCACAGGGCAGATACAGCATGGGTAAGATACCAAGTAAAGTTCCTTCTATACTGTCCCATCAAATAGTCACAGGGCAGGTACAGCATGGGTAAGATACCAAGTAAAGCTCCTTCTACACTGTCCCATCAAATAGTCACAGGGCAGGTATATGACTATGCGATAATTTATGTACAAATTTATTTTTGTTGAAAAAGGCAAAATCAGTTTTCTAACAGACCTGAAGCACATTACTTCACACAGTTACAGAGATTCTGTCACTTTCTATTTGTCTGTAAACAAAGCCACACATTTCTTTTCAATGACTCCACGCCCCCCAGCTTCTCAACAGCTGCTCTGAGAGATGACATACAGCCCCACTTTAATTGCTAAACATAATGCACTTAGGACAAAAAAAAATGCTGTTCACTTAGTTGCCTGTAAATAATTAACATCATCCATCACAGAATCTTCGATCACACTCCCATACCTCAGGAAATTGTCTGAATAGCTCTTGTGTTAAATGAAGTAAAACGCAGCAGTAAATCCCCTCCCTTTGTAAATTAGGACAAATCGTCAAGCAAATTAACCAAACCAGATTGTTTTTCACTTCAAAGGCTTTAAGGTTTAAGTCACATATTTTCTTTCCTTCCTATAAATTCTAATAAATTAGCTGCCCACCTTAGTGCTGACTGCGCCTTTTAATACATATAATTGTATCTGCACATATTCAGAGGAATGATTCGAGTCTCAGTCCAGTTGCCACACAGCACAAAACCACCTCTAATTTGGCAGTGAATTGCTAATCTCACTCAGGGAGGTCAGGGGATGATTCGAATGAGAGACAGAAAGATGTCACACCGATACAGTAAGGTTCTCAGGTTAGGGCTCAGGCACATTCATGGGACAGAGAAGAGGAAGCTTGCGTCTGCATCTTAAATGTGCTGTACCTTGCTCCATCATACTCTTCAGACCTTCCATGGCCTCACCCGCCCTAGTCTACCTCTGCCATCTTCGCTAGCACTACGGCCCAGCATGCACTGCCTGCTCACCCAACTCTGGTCCACAATGATCCTCTCTTCCCTCCGATCCATACTGTAAACCGCTTCACCTTCCAACCACTCTGCTCACCTTCAAAAGCCTCAATAATCGGTATTTCAGGTCACTACCCTTCACTACTGCCTGCTCTGTGTTCACTGATTCCCGTGCAAAGCACTCTGGGACATTTTGTTGATGTGAATGGCAACTATCTGTTACGTGTCATGCTGACAAGGGTGACTGTAATGGAAAGTGATCCATTCACCAACATTAACAACCCTCACCCCGAGGAACATAAATTTTGTAGGAAAAAAAGCACTCTTCTAAAACAATAATTTTTGCATTTTGATGGAGAGACACTCAGGAGCTCCTCAAAGAGGTATAATTTGGTGCTCAGCTACCTTCCTGAAGCCTGTGAAGTGCAATAGATTTAATTGTGATGCACAATTGTTCAAGAGCTTCTCAGAAGAGCAGAACTTAACCCGTGGCAGTTTAAAAAAAGCTATCCTTGCACCCCTCCCCTTATTTTCCCCTGTTCCTTCTCTCCTGTAAACACCGACTGTTGCAACCCTCCAAAACCTCGTCCAAGTGATTATTCTTAACATGCCAACGTTGGCTATTCCACCTCAGAGATCTTCACTGATGACTCCAATAACGTCATCGCCCAGTGTTAAAAGGTGTCCACTTTTCCAACAGGGGTCAATGTGTGGTGGTCAGGAGTGCAAACCGTGGGCAATTTTCCTCTCCCTAGTCCAAGATCGCAGAGGTCAGCTGCTAAGATTAGATAACTCAGCATAAAACCCAGGTTAAACCTGACGGGCCAGATTTTGCTGAAGTGGAGCACCTCGCTGCGTGCCCAGTTATTTAGACTTGTCCCTGCACATTTGGTTTTCAAATTTTTGCCAACAAAGTTGCTGGCGCAGCGAGGGAAATGGGGCATCGAGGACCTTGGTGAACAACGGGACAAACAGTCTATCTCCTTAACCAATTAAGACTAAAGGATTGAGAAATAAATAGAAGGACTGAGAAGGAGGGTGAATTAGAGTGGCTGAATTAAATGACAAATCAGGTAGAGAGAGAGAAATAAAAAGAGGGAAAGAGAGATTGGATTAAGCGAGAGAGAATAAAAAAAAGACAGAAAGGAAAGTCAGAAAAAAAAAGTAAAATTTAAAATGTGACTTTTTAAAATCTCCTAAAACAATTCACACCCTGAAGGAATGAACCTTCACACTTTTAATTGTGAACTTTCTGGGCAAGAGAGGTCAACTGGCAGTTATTAACAGTTACCATGTCGGTGAAAGGGTACTTACGCTGACAATTACTGGACTTTGCTTTCTGTGGCGAGTTTAATGGGCAATTAATGTGCAAATGCAGCAAATTCATAAAAATCACAGGAAAATGTTTTTGCGAATCTAACGGTGCAAATTGGCTAGCAATTGTGGCGATTCACAATTCACGGGGTATCTTTCCCACGCCACAATTTGCTGGCCGATTTGCACATTAATAACGGCGTGCGTTGTTCACACGCTGGTATTATTTCAGCAAAATCTGACCCGAGCACTTTCTGTTCTGTATGACAGTATTATCCTGGAGGGGTGCGTTGAGCCACTAAACCATAGGGGGAGCTGTTCCATGAAGGTCGAGTTGCATATTGCCAATGAGACGTTGAGAACGATCATTAATGGATTGGATTTTCACTCACGATCAAGGGGTACATCCAATGCTGCGCTCAGGTGGATCAAAAGGAGAATGAATGAAGCGCTCCCGCATGTTCGGCTTGTTTTCCTTCCTGGCATTTTCCAGACTCGAAGAGCAGGACTGCTGGAAATCAGCTCCTTCTCGACCCTGGAATTCTGCCGATCCACGAAAAGCTGAAATGATAAGGAGTGACATATTATGACCGACATTATATTATGACCAACATTATATTATGACTGTTGCATGAAAAGATCATTGGCCGTGCTCGGGGCGGAATGCTGTCAAGTAAATAGTTTTTCTCAGTCACTTGGTTAGTTTGTGCTCTGAATATAAAAATAAGCAGGAGTGTTCAGGCACATCCAAAGTGGCGGACCTGGGTGGAGCAACAGCGGCGAGGCGGCGGCGGTAAAAGGCGGCAGCGACCAGGTAGGCTTTCACCAAGCCGAGAGCAGGAGAGAGGTAAAAAATAATCGAAGTGTGACGTCACCAGAAAGCAGGTAAGTGATTGGTTGGTGAGTATTTCTCTTTTTTTTACACAAAACTTCAATTCCATAGTTTATAGTTTCTCGGGTATCTGCTGGCATAAATTAACTGAAGGGTAAATAATAAATTTTTTAATTAATTACATAGAATGGGAGAGCAGGTGATGTGTTACTGCTGCAATATGTGGGAGCTGGTGGACACCATTGATGTTCACGGTGAACACATTTGCAGTAAGTGTTGGCTGCTCGAGGAACTCCGGCTCCGTGTTGATGAGCTGGAGACCGAGCTTCAAACACTGAGACACATCAGGGATGGGGAGAGTTACCTGGACTCCGTGTTTCAGGAGGTAGTCACACCAATTAGAGTAACTAATTCAGAAGTAGCCCGTGGTCAGGGACAGGAAGGTGTGACTACGAGTGAGGCAGGTACAGGGATCCAGGAGGTAGTGTTGGAGGAGCCGCAGCCCTTGCTCTTGTCCAACAGGTTCGAGGCTCTTACTCCCTGTGTGGATAGGAGCGGGGACTGCAGGGAGGATGAGCAACCTGGCCACAGCACCGTGGTAAGGGGGGCCATTCAAGTGGGGGGAGTAAAAAGAAATGTTGTAGTGGTAGGGGATAGTATCATTAGGGGGATAGATAGAGTTCTTTGCAGCCAAGAGCGAGAGTCCCGAAGGCTGTGTTGCCTGCCCGGTGCCAGGGTTAAGGACATCTCCTCTGGGCTGGAGAGAAACTTGGAGTGGGAGGGGGAGGATCCAGTTGTCGTGGTCCATGTTGGTACCAATGACATAGATAGGACAAGGAAAGAGGTTCTGCTGAGGGAGTTTGAGCAGCTAGGGGCCAAATTAAAAAGCAGAACCTCGAGGGTAATAATCTCTGGATTACTACCTGAGCCACGAGCAAATTTGGCTAGGGTAAATAAAATCAGGGAGTTGAATGCGTGGCTCAAAGACTGGTGTGGGAAAAATGGGTTTTGCTTCTTGGGACACTGGCACCAGTACTGGGGCAGGAGAGAGCTGTTCCGTTGGGACGGACTTCACTTGGCCAGTGCTGAGACTAGTGTCCTGGCGAATCGAATAACTAGGGCTGTAGAGAGGGCTTTAAACTAATTAGTGGGGGGGAGGTTTCAAGAGAGCAAAAAGTAAAAATGACAACAGAGAGGGTCATAGACATAGGTAGCAGTAGGGGAATCACAAATCAGAGCGTGGCAGGAAGGGACAGAGTGTGTGGAGTAAAAGGTAAAGTGGTAAAAAGTGAAAAAGCAGGAACTAAGTGCCACAAAGCATATTTGAAAGTTCTCTATCTGAATGCACGTAGCATTCGTAACAAAATAGATGAGTTAATGGCACAAATAACTACATATGGTTATGATATTGTGGCCATTACAGAAACATGGCTGCAGGGTGACAATGCCTGGGAATTAAACATACCAGGTTATTTAACGATCAGGAAGGACAGGCAGGAAGGAAGGGGAGGTGGGGTGGCTATGTTAATAAAGGAAGGAATCACTGTAATACAGAGTAATGATATTGGGTCAAAAAATCATGATAATGAAACAGTTTGGGTGGAGATAAGGAATAATAAGGGGAAAAAAACACTAGTGGGCGTAGTCTATAGGCCTCCGAACAGTTGCAACTCTGTTGGACGGAGTATCAATCAGGAAATAGTTGAGGCATGTAATAAGGGAACATCTATAATTATGGGGGATTTTAACTATCATATTAATTGGACAAATCAAATGGGGCAGGGCTGCCTTGAGGATGAGTTCATTGAGTGTATTAGGGATGGGTTTCTTGAGCAGTATGTAACTGAACCGACCAGGGGGCAAGCAACCTTAGATCTGGTCCTGTGTAACGAGACAGGATTAATTAAAAATGTCCTAGTAAAGGATCCCCTTGGAATGAGTGACCATAACATGGTTGAATTCCATATTCAATTAGAGGGTGAGAAGGTTGGATCTCAAACAAGCGTGCTAAGCTTGAATAAAGGAGACTATGAAGGTATGCGAGCAGAATTGAGTAGAGTGGATTGGGAAAATAGATTAAAGGGTAAGACGACACATGATCAGTGGTGTACATTCAAGGAGTTATTTTACAACTTCCAAAAAATATATATTCCACTGAAAAGAAAAGGGTGTAAAAGAAAGGACAGTCATCCGTGGCTAAGTAAAGAAATTAAGGATAGTATTCGACTAAAAACAAGGGCTTATAAGGTAGCAAAATCTAGTGGGAGGACAGAGGATTGGGAAAACTTTAAAAGACAGCAAAAAATAACAAAAAGATTGATTAAGAAAGGGAAGATAGATTATGAAAGTAAATTAGCAAAAAATATAAAAACAGACAGTAAGAGTTTTTATAGTTATATAAAAAGAAAAAGGGTGGCTAAAGTAAATGTTGGTCCCTTAGAGGATGAGACTGGAAATTAATGGTGGGAAATATGGAGATGGCAAGTACACTGAATGAATATTTTGTATCAGTCTTTACAGTAGAGGACACTAAGAATATCCCAACACTGGACAAACAGGGGGCTATAGGGGGAGAGGAGCTAAACACGATCAAAATCACTAAGGAAGTGGTACTCGGTAAAATAATGGGACTCAAGGCGGATAAATCACCTGGACCTGATGGCTTACATCCTAGAGTCTTGAAGGAAGTGGCGGTAGGGATTGTAGATGCATTGGTAATAATTTTTCAAAACTCCCTGGATTCCGCTAAGGTCCCGGCAGACTGGAAAACTGCTAATGTAACACCCTTATTTAAAAAGGGCAGTAGACAGAAGGCTGGTAACTATAGACCGGTTAGCCTAACATCTGTGGTAGGTAAAATTTTGGTGTCCATTATTAAGGAAACAGTAACAGGACATTTGGATAATCATAATTTAATAGGACAAAGTCAGCATGGTTTTACGAAGGGGAAGTCATGTTTGACAAATTTGCTGGAGTTCTTTGAGGAAGTAACATATAGAGTGGATAAAGGGGAACCAGTGGAAGTAGTGTATTTAGACTTCCAAAAGGCATTTGACAAGGTGCCACACAAGATTATTGCTTAAGGTAAAAAATCACAGGATTGGGGGTAATATTCTGGCATGGATAGAGGATTGGCTATCTAACAGAAAGCAAAGAGTTGGGATAAATGGTTCATTCTCAGACTGGCAATCAGTAACTAGTGGTGTTCCACAGGGGTCAGTGCTGGGTCCCCAACTCTTTACAATCTATATTAACGATTTGGAGGAAGGGACCAAGTGTAACATATCAAAATTTGCAGATGATACTAAGATGGGAGGGAAAGTAGTGAGTGAAGAGGACATAAAAAACCTGCAAGGGGACATAGACAGGCTAAGTAAGTGGGCAGAGATTTGGCAGATGGAATACAACACTGGAAAGTGTGAGGTGATGCACTTTGGCAGGAAAAATCCTAGAGCAATTTATTATCTTAATGGCAAGAAACTGGAGAGTACTGAAGTGCAAAGGGATCTGGGGGTCCTGGTGCACGAAACTCAAAAGGTTAGTATGCAGGTGCAGCAAGTGATTAAGAAGGCAAATGGAATGTTGGCTTTCATTGCTAGGGGGATAGAATATAAAAATAGGGAGGTATTGCTTCAGTTGTACAAGGTATTGGTGAGACCGCACCTGGAATACTGCATACAGTTTTGGTGTCCTTACTTAAGGAAAGACATCCTTGCTCTCGAGACAGTGCAAAAAAGGTTCACTCGGTTAATCCCGGGGATGAGGGTGTGGTCATATGAGGAGAGGTTGGGTAGATTGGGACTCTACTCATTGGAGTTCAGAAGAATGAGAGGCGATCTTATTGAAACATATAAGATTGTGAAGGGGTTGGATCGGGTGGATGCGGGGAGGATGTTCCCGATGACGGGTGAGACTAGAACTAGGGGACATAGTCTTAGAATAAGGGGCTGCTCTTTCAAAACTGAGATGAGGAGGAACTACTTCACTCAGAGGGTGGTAGGTCCATGGAATATGCTGCCACAAAAAGCTGTAGAAGCTACATCATTAAATAAATTTAAAACAGAAATAGACAGTTTCCTAGAAGTAAAGGGCATTAAGGGTTACGGGGAGCGGGCATGAATTTGGACATGAGTCTAGGTTCGGATCGGTCATGGCCCTGTGGGTAGTGGAGCGGGCCCAGGGACCGTGTAGCCTGATTCTGCTCCTATTTCGTGTGTGCAATTCTGTTAGATGCAGGAGATGGTTCTGTGATAGTAGATAGTAGATTGGCGGTTAGGATCAGATCAGCCATGATCTTATTGAATGGCGGAGCAGGCTCGAGGGGCCGATTGGCCTACTCCTGCTCCTATTTCTTATGTTCTTATGAATCAGTTTGGTTATTAAAGAACAGGATATAAGTACAATCAGTTTGTGTTTTGGGATAAATAGATCCGTTCCATTATTATAGCACCAAGCACGGTGCCAGCCTTGGCTCAGTGGGTAGCGCTCTCACCTGAGTGAGAAGGTTCAAGGCCCACTCCAGAGACTTGAGCACAAAATCTAGGCTGGCACTTCAGTGCAGTGCTGAGAGAGAGTGCTGCACTGTCAGAGGTGCAGTCTTTCGGATGGTACATTAAACACGACCTCAGGATGTTCCAAAGTGCTTTACAGCCAATGAAGTATTTTGAAGTGTAGTCACAGTTGTCACGTAGGAAACGCAGCAGCCAATTTGCGCACAGCAAGCTCCCACAAACCGCAATCTGATAATGACCAGATAATTTGTTTTAGTGATGTTGGTTGAAGGATAAACATTGGCCAGGACACTGGGGAGAACTCCCCTGCTCTTCTTTGAATAGCGCCATGGGATTTTTTACATCTACCTGAGGGGGAAGACGGAGCCTCAGTTTAACGCCTCATTTGAAGGACGACACCTCCAACAATGCAGCACTCCCTCAGCACTGCACTGGAGTGTTGATCCAGATTTTGTGCTCAAGTTTCTGGAGTGGGACTTGAACCTATGACCTTCTGACTCAGAGGCAAGAGCACTACCAACTAAGCCAACATGAGCAAGAGCTGAGCCAGTGGCCTCACATCAAAATAAAATCCAAATGCCAAACGGCTATTCCTTTTTCAAACTCAATAGCAGCACCAACCTGGACCCAATATTCTGTTTTCTCCACCCAAAAAGAAAAATCAGCAGAGATCAACTGCACTGGAACTCACAAGTTTGGATGCTTCAGGAGTTGAGTTGTGGCTTTGGGCTTATCCCTATAATACACTGCTCAGTCCACAGCTGTGTTTCGATTGCAGAATTACATGCGATAGAGACGGAGGATGCTGTTTGCGTGGAACAGCTGAATGGAGAAGTGTTTGCGCAAGAAAGGGAGCTTTTCTTTCAGAATCACAAGACAAATATAGATGAGTTATTTGGCCCATCTTAACTCATCCAGTCGAGATGAATGGCTGACATCTCCAGAATAGACAGTTACATCGAGTCTACAGCACAGAAACAGGCCATTCGGCCCAAATGGTCTATGCCGGTCTTTATGCTCCATCCCACTTCATTTAACCCTATCAGAATATCCTTCTATTCTTTTCTCCCCCTAGTTTCCCCTTAAATGCATCTATGCTATTCGCCTCAACTACTCCTGGTGGTAGCGAGTTCCACATTCTAACCACTCTTTTAGGTAAAGAACTTCCTCCTGAATCCCTATTGGATTTATTAGTGACTATCTTATATTTATGACCCCTTGTTATGGACGCCTCCTTTCTTTCTATTTGAAATAAAAGCAAATACATAGCAGCACACACAATTCAATAGCAAAATACTGCAGATGCTGGAAATCTGAAATAACAACAGAAAGTGCTGGAAACACTCAGCAGGTCAGGCAGCATCGAGAAACAGGGTCAACGTTTCGGGTCGAACCCTTCGTCAGAACTGGAAAAGGTTAGGGAGAGAGATTTTTAAGCAGGGGCAGGGAGGAGGGGAGGAAAGAACAAAGGGAAGGTCTGTGATAGGATGGAAGGCAGGAGAGATTGACTGACAAAATGGATGATAGTGCAAGGCAAAAGGAAAGGTAATGGGACAAGTTAAGAAGCAAAAGATGGCTCTAGATGTGTGAATGATGATGGCAGCAACATTAACAGCTACCATGTGAGGAAACGAGAGAGAAAAAAGAAAGAAATACAGGGGCCAATTAAATGTCTGAAATTGTTGAACTCGATGTTAAGTCCAGAAGGCTGTAAAGTGCCTAATTGCAAGATGAGGAGCTGTTCCTCGAGCTTACGTTGAGCTTCCTGTCAGCAACTGGAAAATAAAATGAAAGTTAACATTTTGGTTACACCCCTGAGTCAGAATTGGAATTGAAGAATAAATGAGTCTTTTTATAGAATTGATCAAAATGGAGGGGAAGGGGAGAACAACAGAGAAAGGTCACAGGTCAGGTTTGCTAGCTACTAATACAGAGGTAGTGAATGGGTTTAACCGCTCCTGTGGTGAGAGGTGAGAGTGTGCTGGACAGTGAATAAACATCTCAACCAAAGCAGCGAAAAGGCATTGGAAGGACAGAACAGGAGTGAAAACAGTCAGACAGAGAAAAGGCATTAGAAAGGTAAATGATGGCAAACAAAAAAACAAAACTACATTTGATTTGCATTAGTTTTTTAAACCTGTGGATTACTCATTTGGTTCAATAGGATTTATTTGATCTTGAATGTGAATTATTGTAATGAATTTAACACTAGTCTGGGGATTATACTGAACACTTTCCATGAACCTTTCGAATCCATCAGAGTGAGCTGACACCCTAAGTAATTAGAAATTGCAAAGAGGGGGTATAAAATGTGTTGGTAATCTCTTTTTGCTTGCAACAGCCATGAAAGGTGCTTCACTACCAGCGAGCGACAGCTACACCATCATTATGCATTGAGCCAAGGGTAAGGAAAGGACAGGAAGCAGTGCTCAGCACTGAAGAGTGCAGCAAGGTCGATGTTACAAGGCAGTGGATGCTCACCACACCTTCAATGTGATCGCAGCAGTGTTCAAACTACTGTACAAGGAGCAGGAATTTATTTACTCATCATAAATCTGCCAAGTATTGATTTTACGTGAAATATTACATTCCGAATGGCCTAATTAACGGATCTGTGGTCAACTTTACTTTAAGCGGGCTTCAAATTGAGCTCGGACTAATGGGGCGACAGACTGATGGCTCGAAAGAGTTTTGCGTGATACGAGTTTCAAGAGTCTCAGTGCTGCTCCTGGTGGCCCACAATTCAAGACTAAATTGGCAATCGCATTCGGAGAGGTGCCAGGCTGTTGTGAGCAATGGAAAAATGTTTAGTCGGGGTTGCTCCTCCGCAGGCGGGGCCGAGGCACCTTCTTGGGGCGGCGAACTCTGCAGGTAGCCTGACCTGGGAGTGCTCTGCGCCGAGTGGCTGAAATGAGAAAGTGCGGAATCCTCTGACGAAGTACTCGGTGTGTTCTGGGAAATGCTCGATTGCACAATATTGCAGCTTCTCAATAAAAACAAATGTATGCAAGGAGAGAGTAGAAAATGGTGGGCATTGATGGTCAGATCGTGGAACGCCTCACGCCAGGCTTCTCTGGTGGTACATGGGGCTCGCAGACGGATCTGCTTGCACGTAGATAGCATTACCCACAACATACAGCAAAGAAACAGGCCATTCGGCCCAACTAGTCTGTGCTGATGTTTGTACTCCACACGAGTCTCCTCCCATTTCATCAATCTCATCTCAGCTTTTCTACTAATCTTTCTATTCCCTTTTCTCTCATGTACTCATCTACTTTCCTTTTGAAAGAATCTAAGCTATTTGCCTCAACCACTTCCTGTGGTAGCGAGTGCGACATTCTAACCACTCTGAGTAAAGACATTTTTCCTTATTTCCTTATTGGATTTATTAGTAACTATCTTGTATTTATGGCCCCTAGTTTTGGATTCTTCCACAAATGAAAACATTCTCTCCACATCTACCCTATCCAATGAAAACTTCTCTTTTCTCAAGAAAAAAGCCCCAATCTGTTCAATCTTTCCCGACAATATTGAAAACAAAATTAAAAGGGCTGAGATCTCATTTAAAATGGAGAAGGTTGTTCCTCCCTCGAAAGACACTGACATAAGGTGCAAGAGGTGCCAACAGCTCTTTGATCCCTTCCCCCAAGTGGACAGCCTTCACTGTTGGACCTAGGCGTGTGGAGCGTCCACAGTTTATTTGACCATGAAGGCCTGATCCTGTCCTCGCCGCACATCCACACAGCAGCTGTCACCGGAGCGTGATCAGTAGGATGGCTTTCCCTATCTCCTCTAGTTGCAAGCCAATACTTGAATTCCAATTGCTGCCCAGCTCACTCGGTGAAGACTGTGGCCTCAACCTGGGGCCCTCTGGTTTGGCTGCAGTGAGTACCATCTACAAGATGCACTGCAGCAACTCGCCAAGGCTTCTTCGGCAGCACCTCCCAAACCTGCGACCTCTTCCAACTAGAAGGACAAGGGCAGCAGGTGCATGGGAACACCACCACCTCCAAGTTCCCCTCCAAGTCACACACCCTCCTGACTTAGAAGTATATCGCCGTTCCTTCATCGTCGCTGGGTCAAAATCCTGGAACTCCCTACCTAACAGCACTGTGGGAGTACCTTCACCACACGGACTGCAGCGGTTCAAGAAGGCGGCTCACCACCACCTTCTCAAGGGCAATTAGGGATGGGCAATAAATGCTGGCCTTGCCAGTGACGCCCACATCCCATAAACGCATTAAAAAAAAACTTAAACGCGACACCAGATGGTGCCTTTACCCCCTCAGCCACCGGGAAGCAGCTTACGACTCTTGGTTAAGCCTTAAATGCTACTCTGGAGCAGTTCACGGATTTCAGTTAGGAATGTTCACAAGATCCACTTTATCTAAAACAAATCACATTAGAAGGCCATTCATTTGTGAGCAATTCACTTTGCAGGAGAAACCGTGACTGCCATGAATGAGGAATACATAATGCGGATTAGTGCACAAGGACGTATCCTAAAGGAACTGTTTGATGTTGACTTGCCAATCTAAACGCTCCAAATGTGCGCTGGCCCTGATAAACTAATCGAAAATCTTGGGAATGCTGAACTGTCAGACCGGAAAATGTCAAAGGCAGAAACATTTAGGAGTCGTCGATTCAGAAGAGCTGGTATTGCTGTTTGTAAAGCCAGCTTCGATCTGTAGCTGTGAGCTCCCTGTCGAGCACTCCATGACAGTGTCATTGCTAGACACTGTCGAGCAATCCCTGAAAAGCTTCTTACACTTCAAGAGCTTAAATCTACTGTAATATACTCCAGGCAGACAAATGGTATCTTACTCTTGATTATGCACGCACTCTTTCAACAAACATAATGGGAGTCATATATTCAAGGTTTGGTTTAAAGCCTTTATGTGCTGGAAAATAGTTGGCCTTCAGTCTGTACCCACAATTCGACAATAAAAGGAGAAAAAAGAAAAAAGTACTTGGCAAACCCGTTTTTCTGTTTATTGAGAAAAAGGCGTGATGTGTTGATGAAAATAGGGAATTCAGAAGAAACGTCTTCACCCACAGAGTGGTGAGAATGTGGAACTCGCTACCACGGGGAGTGGTTGAGGTGAATAGTATAGATGCATTTAAGAGAAAGGTAGATCAACATATGAGGGCGAGAGGAATAGAGGGATATGTTGATTGGGTTAGATGAAGTAAGGTGGGAGGAGACTCGAGTGGAACATAAACACCAGCATGGACTGGGCTGGTTGGGCCGAATGGCCTGTTTCTGTGCTGTACCTTCTCTGTAAGTCTCTGTAAATTGCACTCAACTGCATCACTGAGCCATTTGAGTGTCATGTCAGCATGACGAGAATAATCCTTGGCTCCTTCATATAAGTGGCTTGCCCAAATCCTTTTTCTTGGAGATGAAGCCCCTTGAATGTCGGCAGGAATTCCTAATGTCAATGACTTGGTGCCAGTGCCGTCAGGGGCACTGCAGCCTCTCCCGGGAGGAAATCTCACCGGGCCGAACAGCAGAGGCAGGACACACTGGCGCCAACACAATTTCAGCTGGATCCACCATTTTGGTTTTGGTCACAGGCAGACTGAGCACTCAGTAAAGGACAGCAATATAATTTGGTCATCAAATCACCTCTTTCTGCTTTTTCTGTGCATTTATCATAAGCCTCCTTTTTAAATCTTATTTTTGCTTTAACCCCTCGAAACCTTGCCATGGAAACCTTGCCTTTGATGTCTGGTTGGGATATGTTTAACCTATGACTTATCCACCTTGTATTTAAATATGTAATGCTGCTGGCCTGCTGTTTATTGGTCATTCGTACAACCAATTAATTTGGGCTACATCCCCTTTCATGCCACTTAAATGAACTAATTTCCAGACCAACGCCTTTATCTTGGACTCTTCCTTTCCCTCATCTGTCTTCAATGTGAATCTAATGAGGTTCCCCAAGTGTTCTTTGACCTTTAGTGCAGTTACTTGCCCAGTTTTGTTGCCCAGATCGATCTCTGGCACTGCATCCTTCTTTATCGAACAGTCAACATACCGATTAAGGAAACAGACCTGGGTGTATTCTCTCACCATTTTGACCATGAACTCTTGTCGTATCCCAGTCTACTTTTGGATAGTTAATGTCCACCCATAATTACAACTCATAGCACTGCAAACCTCTCAAAGCGACCTACAAATCTCATCCTTGATTTCTTTCACACTACTCTGAGCCCTACGTCAGAGAGGATCGACGGTCGGTACAGGGAAGTTGCAAACGGGATTCCGTAACAATATGGAGCGGGTTGTCCTGACACACTATACACTGCCATTCAAAATGGATTCTTGTCATTCAAACAGGCCATAAAATTTGAACTACATCGCACGTCAACAATAACGTGCATTTATATAGCACCTTTAACATAGTAAAAACGTAACAAGCCACTTCAAAGGAGAATCAGATAAAATTTGACACCGAGCCACATAAAGAGATATTAGGGCAGGTGACCAAAGGCTTGTTCAAAGAGGTAGGTTTTAAGGAGTGACTTAAAGGAAGAAATAGAGGTGGAGAGACGGAGAGGTTTAGGGAGGGAATTCCAGAGTTTAGGGCCTAGGCAGCTGAAGGCACGGCCGCCAATGGTGGAGCGATGAAAATCGGGGATGCGCAAGATGCCAGAATTGGAGGAGCGCCGATATCTTGGAGGGTTGTAGATCTGGAGGAGGTTACAGAGATAGGGAGGGCGAGGCCATGGAGAGAATTGAACACAAGGATGAGAATTTTAAAAATCGTGGTGTTGCCGGACCGGGAGCCAATATAGGTCAGCAGGCACAAGGATGATGGGTGAACGGGACTTGGTGCGAGTTAGGATATGGCCAGCAGAGTTTTGGATGAGCTTAAGTTTACGTTGGGTGGACGGTGGGAGGCCGGTCAGGAGAGCACTGGAATAGACTAGTCTGGTGGTAACAAAGGCATTGATGAGGGTTTCAGCAGCATATGAGCTGAGGCAGGATGTCGAATGAAGTTGAGCTTGATGAAACCTGCTGAATTAATCTTATGATCGATCACATCAGGGAAGCAGAAGCTAGAACGAGCTGTTCATAATGATCACCTACCGACTCTTAGCTTTCATCCCGCTTGTAATCATGACAGTAGGTAAAAGGTATCTTCCGCACACATAATTGGCAGCTCATTGGTAGCAATCAACAGCCTACAGAGCCACAATTCATGCAAAGCATTGCTTAAGGGAGCCTGATAGCAGTTGAATTATTCCACAATTGAAGGAAACATTTGCTGCACTTACCACTGCTCTAAATGGTTTTGTCAAATTTCATTTCCACAGTGTGATTAAACGCATTGAACAGGGTAACCAAGAAATCCAGTTCATTTAATATCTAGAATTTGATTTAACAAGGCAGAAGTACGCCGTTCCTCGTGATAATAGGAACACAGGAGAGGCCATTCAGCTCCTCGAGCCTGTTCCACCATTCAATTAGATCATGGCTGATCTGTATCTTAACTCCATCCACCCGCCTTGGTTCCATGTCCCTTAATACCTTTACCTAACAAAAAGCTATCAATCGCAGTCTTGAAATTTTCAATTGACCCCTAGCCTCAACAGCTTTTGAGGGAGGGGGGGGAGAATGATTTCTCTCTCTCTCTCAACGGGAGCGCGGAACGGAGAATCACACACAATTCTTGGCATTCCAACTTTTCTGTCAAACTGATGGTGAAATGGGGAGTTCTAACCTCCGCCTCCGATTCTCTGATCTGTCCTCCCGTTGAGTGAGACTCCATACTGGGCATGGGAAGATTTACCCCAAAATGTCAGGTTTCCCAGAAATACTGCAAAATACACCAGCAAATACAGAGAGACTTGCGTGCACATTTTCCTCACCCTTTCATACTCGCCGAAACAAATTCTCTTACCAGAGATTTGAGCACATAACCTAGGCTGACACTCCCAGTGCAGTACTGTGGCAGTGCTGCATTGTCGAAGGTGCCGTCTTATGGATGAGACGTTAAACCGAGGCCCCGTCTCCTCTCTCAGGTGGACGTTAAAGATCCCGTGGCACTATTACGAAGAAAAGCAAGGGAGTTCTCCCGGGTGTCCTGGGCCAATATTTATCCCTCAACCAACATCACTAAAACAGATTATCTGGTCGTTATCACATTGCTGTTTGCTGGAGCTTGGCTGCTGCGTTTCCTACATTACAATAGTGAAGACACTTCATTGGCTGTAAAGTGCTTTGGGATGTCCTGAGGTCATGTAAGGCGCTATATAAAGGCAAGTCTATTTTTTTGTTGGTTTGATTGTGTGACTCTTATTAGCAGAACACCACAGTTCAGCACTTCCCTCAGACACACTGAGCTGCCTTCTTCCAACTCCAATCTACAGCTTCATTGTAAATTGTTTGGCTTCACACACAGTCGCGATTAAACTCACTCCTGGTAAGGAAACAATTTATTTGCCTACAGAGACATCACTGCAATCGGTTGGCCTTTCGCCACACCACGCACACACTCTGATTGATAATTACCTTGACTGGCCGGGTTTCAAACCCTACAACATGAACAGGAATTAAAAGCTTAATATCTAAAGACTAAAGATTTGGAGGTTTGCTACTTCAAATCAACTAGAGAGGGAGAGGCAGAACCTAGTCCCTGTCAATTCTATCTCTTTATCTTCGTTCTTTTTTTCATGTCAGACACTAAGAAAGACTTGCATTTCTATAGCACCTTTCATGACCTCAGGACATCCCAAAGCGCTTTACAGCCAGTGAAGTTCTTTTGAAGTGCAGTCACTGTTGTAATGTTGGAAACGCAGCAGTCAATTTGCGCACAGCAAGGTCCCAAAAACAGCAATGTGATAATGGCCAGATAATCTGTTTTAGTGATGTTGGTTGAGGGATAAATATTGGGCAGGACACCGTGGAGAGCTCCCTGCCCTTCTTCAAATAGTTCCATGGGATCTTTTACATCCACCTGAGAGAACAGACGGGGCCTCCATTTAACGTCTCATCCGAAAAGACGGCACCTCCGACAGTGCAGCGCTCCCTCAGCACTGCACTGGTTTTGTGCTCAAGTCTCTGGAGTGGGACTTGGTTCCACAACCTCCTGACTCCGAGGCGAAAGTGCTGCCATTGAAAAACAGCTGTCACTATAAATAAATTAATAACTTTGGATCACATCACCAGCACTTTGGCCTAACCTTTGAGTACGTGGTGGTAGTGAGATCTCTCGCTTGCCGCCAACGTGTTACATGCTGACGGACGGCGAGGGGACTTCACCATTGACACGGGCTTGGAAACTTTACCCCGCTGAGTAAAAAAACGAGACCATCGGTCTCCTCCGTTTGTAAGGATCCCATGTGAAATGACCCTGAGCAATCACAACCTCGTTTATATTGAGGCGCGGGCCTGCAGAGGCAAGGTGCTCCTAATTGGTACCAGGAACCGCACGTGGTGGCTGGTGTGGGAAATGCACAGCTAGTGCAGCAGGCGGCGCCCTTCTATGGTTGAACTGAGGCACTGCCTCCACGTGACCTGAGAGCGCTCGATGGGACAGTGTAGAAGGAGCATTACACTGCATCCAGATGTGCTATACCTGACCTGAGAGCGCTCGATGGGACAGTGTAGAAGGAGCATTACACTGCATCCAGATGTGCTATACCTGACCTGAGAGCGCTTGATGGGACAGTGTAGAAGGAGCATTACACTGCATCCAGATGTGCTATACCTTATCTGGGAGTGCTAGACGGAACAGTGTAGAAGGAGTTTTACTCTGCATCCAGATGTGTTATACCTGACCTGAGAGCGCTAGACGGATAGAGTACAAGGAGCATTACTCTGCATCCAGATGTGCTATACCTTATCTGGAAGCGCTAGATGGGACAATGTAGAAGGAGCATTACACTGCATCCAGATGTGCTATACCTGACCTGAGAGCGCTAGACGGGACAGTGTAGAAGGAGCTTTAATCTGCATCCAGATGTGCTATACCTGACCCGGGAGCACTAGATAGGGCAGGTTAGAGGGAGCTTCACTCCACATTCTGACCTGGGCATGGACACAAATCCATTCTTTTACCTCAAAGAAACAAAACAACATCCGATTGAAAAGATATTTCTATTTGAAAAGGCCTGAAAACATTCACCATTTTCATGTCCGGAGCTGTCAAAAGCTTTGTGCATGAATGGTTTTGCATACTGAATAAATCTTGCTGTAGAATAAGTTCAAATATACACGTTGAAACTGGTTGTCTGAAATGGAGAGTGTTCCATTCCCCAGCACTGACATCGCTCCCTTCGATCGGCATAAGATCTATAAACAAAAAGCTTAGCAAAAAAGGGGGGATTGCAATATAATAGAACACAAAACTGCAAGTCATCGCATGCCTCAAACTGGAGTGATTAAAAGTCCCCCTCTCTACATTACAGAACAACACTGAAAATCTCCTGCTTAAATCAGCAAGTTGACACAGACTCGGGTTACGCGCTCACTATATCTGTTGACAACATAAGTATATTCCTTCACCTCGAGCAAACAAAACAAAAACCGATTGAAAAGATATTCCTATTTCTAAATACCCCAAAACATTCACAATTTTCATGTCAGAACTGTCAAAGCGAATGCTGAATAAATCTCACTGTCGTTTCAGTTCAAATTATATATATATATATATATATATATAGTTCTCAGTAATTCAACCGGACTTAATAATCTATGGAAATTTAAAAACATTACCCACTGTATGTCGCTAGGTTTAAAACAGCTCATACACAAAGAAAACAACTCGGTGAGATACTGTACCTGCAGCAGCCACTGAGAGGAGCACACTTTACACACACATTACCAGCTCAGTTTGCAACGAGGAGATAACTAACATAATCCGTGGCAAAACGGCAGCAACTGGACCACTGAGGTCCCTGGGCGGAGTGGGAGGCTTGTGACAGTAAATCTATGACAGCTGAGGCACCAAGACTTTCAGCGACTAATTAGAAGCGGCTCTACTGTCCACAGAAACAAGGAGCCTAGGGCCAACAGTCTATCGCTATCTGTGGCGTCTGACAGAACTGTGCCGAGCAAATCCTTCAATTCTGCTGACGGCACGTTATTCCCAATAAAACACTCATTCATTTCTGAAGTCCTTAAAAAAAAAGCAATGATAAGAAATCAATCCTATTAGACACGCTAAACCTGGTAACATTGTGCTTGAATCATAGCACAGAGGGAGGGCATTCGGCCCATCGAGTCTGTGTCGGCTCCTTCGAAGAGCAACCCAGCTAGTCCCACTCCCCTGCTCTTTCCTCATTTCCCTGTAATTTTTTTCTTCTTCATTTTATTATGAAATTTAAAAAAAAAGACATTGCTGGAAACACACAGGTCCAACCAGCAGTAAATAAAAAGACTTTCAGGTGGAGACCCTTCTTCAGTACAGTCCATGTTCTGTTTTTACTTCCTCGGTTCAATACTTGCTGGTTTTTCGTTGCACCTCTGACTGACTGGTTATTTTATGACAATCAGGGAGCACTAATCTCATTGCCACATTCGGCTGGATTGCAACTGTAAATATTAAATCTCCTCTCTTGCCCCTTTTATCAATCGCCTTTTGAAAAACTCGAGTAGATCTTCTTCGGTTTACTTGCACAGCACAATTGTCGCACCCCGCTTAACAAAACGGGATCTTTATTTTTAGGGTAGTGACCCATTTTCCAATTTTCAGGAAGGGGGGCGGACGCCTGTATGTTCCGGGAACCTGCAGTGTGTTGAAGGGGGCACGCCGCCAGTCAGTGCTGGCGGCAGGCACATGGTTATTGGTCGAAAGGTGAAGGGGCCGATTCCCCAGCCGGGTGGGCTCTCTGAGACAACAGCGGGCACCATCGGGCAACGCTGGTCGGTAATTCGTAGGCCCGTGGCCACCTAAACTTCAGTCAATTCGGACAGTCGGGCACCACGATTTCAAGAACAAAATAGCAGCTTGCATTTATATAGCGCCTTTAACATAGTAAAGCGTCCCAAGGTGCTTCACGAGAGCATTATAAGACAAAATTTGACACCGAGCCACATACGGAGATATTAGGACAGGTGACCAAAAGCTTGGGCAAGGAGGCAGATTTTAAGGGGTGACTTAAAGGAAGAGAGAGAGGTAGAGGTGTTTAGGGAGTGAATTCCAGAGCTTAGGGCCGAGACAGTGAAGGCACAGCTCCCAAAGGTGGAGCAAAGTAACTGGGCGATACGCAAGAGGCCAGAATTGGAAGAGTGCAGGGTCACAGAGGTAGTGCACCCTGCAGACCCCGTTCCTCGCTCGGAGGGACTGATTGGGGGGGAATGGGGTTTGGCCAAATCGGCTGCTTTTTTTTGGCAGCTCGGGTATTTACTGATGCTGATTTTCTCAGTGGTCAACTTCAACATCGCGATTAAAACAGGGCAGCTCGAAGGGACGGTGCTACCAGCTCAATTTCAAATGCAGAAAACCGGCCTAAAAAGTAACTCGCCGCTGGAGTGAAATTAACAGTGAACTCACTCATCGCTGGAACAAAATTAAATCACTAACACCATTTTTTCCAATTAAAGACCAATAAAAAAATGCAAACATTTTATAAAATACTCAAAAGACTCCGCCCAATTGGAACTTTCAAATATTCACAGGAATGTTACAAACATCAGCTCACCAACAGATATATATATTTTTAAATGACCTATTATTTTTAAACTCACCCGCTGCTATTCCCCTGCTTTATCAGGGAATCATCGCGCTTTCTGATCCAGAATCACAGCTCATATAATACGGTTGCGATCCCATTTCAGGCCGGTTGTATTGCTGGTCACACAGATTGTTGGCAGCAACACGACTGGATGCAATCTGATCTACTCTCTAAGCCTTGAAACAAATGTGCCCATGTGATTCGCTTCTCTTTTTTTTCCTCCCTTCACAATAATCCCCCTGATGACACATCGCAATCCATCTTCATTGATCAGATATCACTTCCACCCCACCCCCCCCTGTCAAGGCTGTGCTGTGGAAGCACCGGAGTGATGCACATTACAGAGAATCTAACCACAAATTCCATCTTTCCAAAAAATAATTTATTAATTTCAGCAACTTGCAGTCGCTCTGTTTATATCCGTGTGCATTTAATATGTATTCCATGCAGCATTTCCTGATCTTCTCTCCTCGTCTCCTGAATGTGAAGGCTCTTTCAGGCTCTTTTTAAGTGTCGGCTGTGGCTCAGTGGGTAGCACTCTCACCTCCGAGTCACAAGGTTGCGGGTTCAAGCCCCACTCCAGTGACCTGAGCACACAATCCAGGCTGACACTCCAGTGCAGTACTGAGGGAGTGCAGCACTGCCGGAGGTGCCGTCTTCCGGATGAGACATTAAACGTCTGCTCTCTCAAATGGACGTAAAAGATCCCATGGCACTATTTTGCAGAAGAGTTCTCCCCAGTGTCCTGGCCAATATTTATCCCTCAACCAACATCACTAAAATCAGATTATCTGGTCATTTATCTGTTTGTGGGACCTTGCTGTGTGCAAATCGGCCGCATTTCCTACATTACGACAGTGACTACACTTCAAAAGTTCTTCATTGGCTGTAAAGCACTTTGGGATGTCGATGTCTTGAGGTCATGAAAGGCGCTATAGAAATGCAAGTTTTTCTTTCTTCTTTTACGACTTGTACACGCAACAGCAGCCTCATCCCAAGGAGCCATTCCTTGGGAGCTTAGACAGTGAATGTCAGCAGGAACTGTGAACATGGGCAGGAGGCAGAACCCAGCTCCATCCATTCTCACCCGACAGCCACAAGCATGCCCTTGTCAGGAGGATATTCATCAGAAGCGGTTACTCTGGCTGATTTCTCCTCTCTCGAGTCCAGGCCAGTTGTGGTATCCCACTGATAATGCAGCTGCCATACCAGGACAACATCCAGGCTTCAATTGAAAAGTATCAAGCAACATTCGCATTGTATAAGTGTCAGCCAATGACCGTCTCCAACAAGGAAAGACCCAACCACCTCACCCCTGACCTTCAACAGCACCACCACCACCGAATCCCTCACCATCAACATCCTGGGGGGTCACCATTGACCAGAAGCTTAACTGGACCAGCCATGGCTACAAGAGCAGGGCAGAAGCTGGAGACTCTGTGACATCCCAACCTCTCAATGCTTCTACACCATCTACAAGGCTCAAGTCCAGAATGTGTTGGAATTCACCATTTACCTGGATAGGTGCTGCCACAAAAACACTCGGGAAGCTGAACACCATCCAAGACAAAGCAGTGTGCTTGATTGACTTCCCGGCCACGGAACTCAATATCCAACCCCCCTCCACCACACTATGGCTGTGGTACATATTATTCACCAGATGCACTGTAGCAACTCACCATGCTTATGGGAGTACCTTCACCACACGGACTGCAGCGGTTCAAGAAGGCGGCTCACCACCACCCTCTCAAGGGCAATAAAGGATGGGCAATAAATGCTGGCCTTGCCAGTGACATCCCAGGAACAAATTAAAAATACTTCAACAGCACCTTCCCAGCTCAGTGACCTCTACCACCGAGAAGGACAAGAGTAGCAACATCGTGGGAACACCATCAGCTCCACGTCACACATGATCCTGACTTAAGGCAGATACAGGTAGAACGTCCCGAATCCGGCAACCTCGGGACCGAGGCCGAGCCGGTTTTCGGGTTTTTCCGGACTTGGGAACGTGTTTCTGATGTCCGAAGTCCGGAAGCGCCCGAGCCCAGGTTGCTATATTTCCGGACTTCGGACATCAGAAACACGTGCCGAGTCCGGAAATGCCTGGGCCCAGGTTGCGTTTTTGGTAAGCCTCCCTCAGGGTGTACGGATTCCGGAAGATTTTACGGATTCCGGACCCCTGCCACCAATCGTCCTGTTGTCCGGAACTCCGGAACTCCGGATTTGGGACGCTCAACCTGTACCACAGTTCCTTCATCGTTGCTGGGTCAACACTCTGGAATTCACTACTTAACCCTATCGTGGGAGCACCATCACCACAAGGAGTTCAAGGAAAAACTCTCTCAGGGCAATTGAGGATGGGCAATAAATGTGGCCTTGCCCACATCCCGAGATCATCTAACTCAGAACTGACCAAGGATCTAAACCTGGCACCTTCTGGCTCGTATGGCTTAGTATGATCGGTACTTCAACCAGATGATGCGCAACTATTTTTCAATTGTTTCTGTACACAACCTGCAAGAGGTATGTAGCATAGGTCATATACCTGCGGGATGGTGTCCACCTTAGACATATTCGGCAATGACATAAAAAGATACAAGAGAGAAGGGCGTAATGACACGACTGGCAATAGTGGAGTCCGCAAGTCAACAGTGACAACATTTGTCTGCAAAATTTTCCTGTTAATGAAAAGATATAAATACAAAAACCTGGAAAGTAAAGGGTCATGCTGGGAGTTCCCAACCACCATGGCACAAGTAATGGTACCAAGCCACATGGACAAGAAGGTCCCGCCTTCAACCCCGATCTACACTGAGTGAGCTGATCTCAAGTGAGGCAGCAGTTGGGTCACTAATTGGGCTCAGCACACTTGGGATGCGGGATGGGGAGAAGCCAACCAGAGATTTCCAAGCTGACTGCGATCCAATGACACATGATAGAAAGTACTCAGGTGGCCAATGGGTGAAAATAGTTAACTGGCACGACTGTGAACATCTGCATGGTCAAATAGCCAACAGGTGTTGTTTAGACTCACACATGAAGATTGATGCTTGAATGAGGGTCCTGAAAGTATCCAGTACCGATGAACCATATCACAGCAAGAGTTAGTGGCTTCAGACAATGAAGTGAGCAAAGTTTGAAGTCCAAGGGAAAATAAAAGGACCCAACACAAGTGGACTTTGTTTGATTTGATTGGGCCAGACCAAATTCAAACTCTTGCCTTTCAAAAGCTGCGATCTGGCTATCTTTGAGAGGAAAGTCTTGCAAGATTCCATCATCAGATCAGGTTAAAACAGCAGCCAGCAAGCATGGGGGAGGGGGAGCTGGCTTCGAATGTGTGGCTCAGTAACACTTCATGCTTTAATCGGCAGTTCTGCCCTGTACCAGAGCTAAGAACCACCATGACCTCTCACTAGGGTTGCCAACCCTCCAGGATTGGCATGGAGTCTCCAAGAATTGAAGATTAATCTCCAAGACAACTGAAGGGAAATTAATGAGAGGATGACAGGCCTCAGACACTGCCCCTCCCATTCTCCCAGACTCCCAAAGCAGTTTCACACCATCAAGCAGGACCATTTCTAGGTTTGTATCTCCCAAACTATCAACTCAGTCGCCGGGGACCATCAGGCAGATGTTGGAGAATATAATTCCATCACACCGCACTTTTCTATTCCCACCCATTTTCACAGGCTTCAACCATACAATACATATGGGAAATCCTGTCATGACTCTATAAAAATGAATTACATCTGTCGGTGCCTGCACACAGCTTGTGAATACATGTCAAAAATACTCCAATTATTTGTAATTGGAGAAAATCTTTGGGATGAATTTCCTGGGCCTTTTGCTGAATTCAAATAGCTTTCCAACTAACGCTGACAACAACTGTACGGAGACAGTTGTGCCAGCACATCAGAACACTGGTCTGCACAAGGAGGGGGGTTAGATATTGAGTTCCGTGGCCGGGAAGTCAATCAAGCACACTGCTTTGTCTTGGATGGTGTTCAGCTTCTCGAGTGTTTTTGTGGCAGCACCTATCCAGGTAAGTGGTGAATTCCAACACATTCTGGACTTGAGCCTTGTAGATGGTGTAGAAGCATTGAGAGGTCGGGATGTCAGAGTCTCCAGCTTCTGCCCTGCTCTTGTAGCCATGGCTGGTCCAGTTAAGCTTCTGGTCAATGGTGACCCCCCAAAGGTACTCGGTGACTCGGTCTCCCAGGACCTTGCTCATCGTTGGGGTGAGGAGCAGATTTGGGTGCCGGCTGAGGCCAGAGAAAGCAGAGCTGAGGGAGGCCGGAGTCAAGCCTAGCTATGCAGTTCCACAGAGTGGACAACAGGTGCTGAGTTCAGGATGAGAGGAGGTGGGTTTGGTGCTAAGGACAGGAGAAAATGAGCACAATAGAGCCCAACAGCAGGAAAGAGGGGGTCATGAAGAGTGCTAGGGGAAGAGGCAAGATACCAGGGATCATTAGACTGAGGGGTGTTCCAGGAGTGGGAAGGCAAGCTCCAGTTTCAGCCCAGGACAGGGTCGGAATGTGGCCCAAGACTTGAGGGGCTGTGTCCTGACTGAGCCTGGGAATGGAGAGGCTGGGCTTCCAGTTGGCCTGAGAAGGGGTAAAAACATGGTCTCCTTCTCTGTTTTCTTTGTTATGGTTGTTGCGCTTGACAGTTCTACGCTAGGTAAGATAATTCCGCATGGTTCCCAACACCAGTCAGCTCACTCAACAGTGTCAGTCAAGACAGTCAGTCCCTTTCTTATTAGTGGATCTCCTGAGGTGTTGCTCAGAGGTAATCTAAGGTCCAGATCATGGCTGTGATGTTTGGCTGCTAACCTGGCCTGTACCTTTAATGTCTTGGTCTAAATGGGCACATCCAGTTAATCATAGCCACTTATAAACTGCTAAGGTCAATCAGAGTCCTATAAATTTCAGGCTGCAGGGCAATGTACAGCATAACAGAAGGGCCGCTGATTACAGTGAATTAATAAATCAAGTTCCATTTTTATTGCGTGTTATTGTGGGATTTTTACCAGCGTTTTGGAGATTCTTTTCCAACTTTGTCCATTATTCTGTGAAAACTGCAAATAAGTGTCCTATAGAATGAAAGAACTTACATTTATACTGCATATTTCATGTCTTCAGTATAACCAAAAGTGCTTCACAGCCAATGAATGACTTTTCTTTCGAAGTGCAGTCACTGTTGTTACGAAGGGAAATGCGGCAGCCAATTTGCACACGCCAAGGTCCCACAAAAAGCAATCTGATTATGACCAGGCAATTTGTTTTGGTGATGTTGGTTGAGGGATGCGTATTTGCCAGAGCTCCCCTGCTCTTCTTTGAATAGTGCCATGGGATCTCTTGCGTCCACCTGAATAGGCAGACGGGGCCTCGGTTTAACATCGCATTTGAAAGACGGTGCCTCCGACAGTGCAGCACCCCCACTGTACCTGCTCAAGTGGGCTTGAACCCAACACCATCTAATGCAGAATTAAGACTAACTAGCCTATAATTTCCTAGTTGATCCTTTCCTCTTCTTTGAATAGAGGCGCAACATTTGCCAGCCTCTAGGCCTTTGGCACAATTTCTGTTTCTGAAGATTGTTGCAAAGATACAGTTAATGGCTCCACTGTCTCCTCTCCAGCCTCCTTCAGTAGTTGGAGGTACATGCCAGCTGGGTGTGGCGGTATTTCCGCCCTCAGTCCCTCTCTGTGACTCGTTGTGGGCAATGCCACCGGTGATCAGCAAATAATACATCAAAAACGGTTCAATGTGCTCAGACGCCACACTCCAGCCATCAACACTTGGCTACAAATGCACAGCAATCTTTAAAAATAAAGCCAGTGACTTCTGCCCTGCACCTGAAGCTAATGGGCACTTTTCAATCAGCAAAGTTCATTGAGCCAACAACAATTACAGCCTGATATGGTCTCAGCCTCTGTCTGCTTCACAGTCAGACTTTCTACTTTGAGAAGAAAACTAGTCTGATCTGTAACTGACCTGAGTATTGATTCCAAGAATGCAGAGCAATTGCGCATTAAATGGACACACCCTGTACCTCAAGGGACGCAGCAGAACAACACATTGAGTGCTTTGTTATAATACTCCAGTCCAGAATCAAAAATGGCTAAAGATGGAAAGGTGCTGATAACTGAAGAGGCCTTGCTGCGTTGCACATCACCCCCCAGCCAAAGAAGCCAGCAGGCTGCCTGGTTGCACTCTTTCGCCCATGTTTATTTGTAAATGGTTATGAAGAGGCTAAGATTAATTTTCTCTCCCTGCTTCACTGCCTGTGGGGTAACAATTTGCCTAACTTTATTTTACCTTCCCTAACAACTCAAATGTTATTAATTAACAGTAGAGTGAGCTTGTATTTGGTCTTAGCGCACCCCAAACCCGTTACATGGGCAAACACGGCTGCCAATTTGCACACAGCGAGGTCTCATAAGCAGCAATTGAATCAATAACCAGATAATCTGCTTTTGGTGGTGTGGGTTGAGTGAGAAACGCTGGCCGACTGAGAAACATTGGCCAGGATACCAAGAGAACTCCTTACTCTTCTTCAAATAGCGCCACGGCATCTTTTACGTCCATTCAAACAACAGATAGGTCCTCAGTTTAACGTCTCACCTAAAGATACATAGTATTACATAGCAATAGCATAGAACAGGACAGCACAGAAACAGGCCATTCGGCCCAACAGGTCCATGTTGGTGTTTATGCTCCACACGGGCCTCCTCCCACCCTTCTTCATCTAACCCCGTCAATATATCCTTCTATTTCTTTCTCCCTCATGTGTTTATCTCGCTTCCCCTTAAAAGCATCTATGCTAGTCGCCTCAACCACTCATTGTGGTAGCGAGTTACATATTCTAACCACTCTCTGGGTAAGAAGTTTCTCCTGAATTCCCTATTGGATTTATTCGTGACTCTCTTATATTTATGGCCCTTAGTTCTGGTCTCCCTGCAAGTGGAAACATCTTCTCTACGTCTACCCTATCAAACCCTTTCATAATTTTAAAGACCTCCATTAGGTCACCCCTCACCCTTCTCTTTTCTAGAGAAAAAAGCATCAGCCTGTTCAATCTTTCCTCATAGGTATAACCTCTCAGTTCTTGTATCACCCTAGTAAATCTTTTTTACACCTTTCTCCAGTGCCTCTATGTCCTTTTTATAATATGGAGACCAGAACTGTTCTCAGTACTCTAAGTGCGCTCTGACCAAGGTTCTATACAAGTTTAACATAACTTCTCTGCTTTTCAATTTTGTCCCTCTAGAAATAAACCCTAGTGTTTTGTTTGCTTTATATGACCTTATTAACCTACATCGCTATTTTTAGTGATCTGTGTATCTGCACCCGCAGATCCCACTGCTCCTCTACCCCATTTAGACACTTAGGGGGAAAAATTAGGTCGCGCCCCATTTGGGCCGCAAATATCGTCTGGACGCAAATATTAGCGCCTGGCGCTAATTATCGGCACTGACTGGAAACTTCACTTTTACCGCCCCGGGAGGTGAGTGGAGCGCTAAATCAGGCGCTGCACACCTGTCTTAAGGCGCAAAGGCCAAGGAGTGAGGCGCTAACTCAGAGCGCTGGCGAAGCTCATGTAATGTCAGTCAGCAATGGAACACACACACAATGGCACGGGCCAGTTCTTAAAGGGGATGGTTAATCTTGCTTTCCATCCACATCCTGTTCATTGCAGCCTTGAATCTCGGCCTGGAGAGACTTGCACATCAAATGTGCTGGAAAGAACAATGGAGAGTACCAGGCAAAGAGCTCAGAGTGCAGCTCCCACAGTCTCTGCTAAATCGATACAAGGAATGGCAAATCAAAATGAACCTGCAAAGTGCTGCTCAGTACCCAAAACTCCTTCACACAACGTTGAATCTCTCCAGAAGTCTCTCCCTCTCTCTCTCAGAATGCGTAGTTCAAAAATGCCACCAACAATAAAAGACAGGAAGAGGCCCCCTTTAAATAGCGCCCCCCCCCAGCCCCACAGCGATTGATAGCGTTCCAGTCTTCTGGTCGTTGGATGCGCCAGGCGGTAAGGCAGGGGGCGCCACTCAATTTCCGCTCCAGGGCGCCACAAGGGCGTTGCACCATGTAATGACGTCACAATCTGCGCGCGCAGGTGGTCGCAGCGGTAAGTTTTAGCGCCGCCGCACAATCTCTAGTTAAGTTCCCGAGCGGCGCAAACATCGCTGCGCCCGGGCGTTAGCGGCTTTGCGCCCCATTAGCGCCCTCTTAAGGCGCTAACGGGAGGCGCAACCAACTGAATTTTTACCCCTTATTTTCCAAGGAGTATGTGGCCTCCTTATACTTCCTACCAAAATGTATTACCACACACTTATCTATATTGAAGTTCATTTGCCAATTACATGCCCATTCTGCAAGTTCCTTAATGTCTTCCTGTATTTTGTCACAGTCCTCCTCTGTATTAACTACACTTGATTTGGTGTCGTCCTCCAATTTGAGTCCAAATCATTTATGTAAATGGTGAACAGTGGTCCCAGCACTGATCCTTGGGGAACACCACTTCCCACCATTTGCCAATCTGAATAACTACCTTTAACCCCACTCCCTGTTTTCTGTTTTGTAAACAACTTGCTATCCATTCTGCTACTTGTCCCCTGACTTTACATGTTCTGACCTTATTCATGAGTCTATTATGCAGTAACTTATCGAAGGCCGTTTGAAAATCCAAATATATTGGCTGGAATTTTCCCTTTGAAATGAGTGCAGGTTGGCGAGCGGATGGGCAGTTAAAAGCGCTGAAATTGACAGTGCGTCAGGAAGCCACCTTCATCCTGCCGACTTCTGCCTTTAACTTGGACGCGTTTCTCAGCGCGCCAGAGACCTGCTCGGGAGAGGTGAGTGACCTAATTCAAGTATTTAAGAGCTCGTTAACAGACTATTAACTGGCTTTTTAACCTGATGTTGCAGCTTTTACTGGCTGTGCACAGGATTCACGGGTTTCCTGAACCTCGCCTGTGAAAGCAAGGCGAGAGCTGAGCGGCCACTGCGTGAGTTGAACAATTGACAGTTGAAAAAAATCACAAAACACTCACACCTGCTTCCTTGCCTAAGGGAGAAGGCTTTTGCTTATCCTATTTGTGCAGGGAATTTGCTTTCAGGGGTTTGCAGGTGATTTCTACAACCTCAGAAGCCACTCTCACTACATTGAAGGATTGTGCCTCTGATCTCCACTTTACCTGTCATATATCAGATCAGCATGGGTGCTGCTTACGCTGTTTCGCCTTGGACCTCAGATTTGGACCAAGGTGAGCCCCAGCAGCACCACCACCAGCAGTAGCCTTCTCCTCACCGCCCTGCTGCTCCAAAGGAGGGGATGAGCACAGGCATGCACCTCACCGGAGGCGATACCCACAACACAGGGTATATAGGCAGAGGATGAGCTTCCTGGACATGACTGAACAGTAGTGCCTCAGGGGGCTCAGGCTATCGCGTCAGGTCGTGGGAGACATTTGTAGCTTGCTGGAAGAAGACCTGCTGCCAAGTGGACCTGATAGACACACCTTACCAGTGGCTGTCAAAGTCACCAACGCCCTCAACTTCTTCGCCTCAGGCTTCTTCCAGGGATCTGCAGCAGACATTTCCAGGATCTCGCAGTCGGCCGCCCACAAATGCATCACCCAGGTGACCAATGCCATGTTTCACAAGTCAGGCACTTATGTGCACTTTGTCACTGATGCAGCCAGTGTTACTGAGCGGATGCTTGGCTTTGCGGCTCTGGCTAGCTTCCCACAGGTGCAGGGCATCATCAACTACACACATGTGCCCATCAAGGCACCCCTAGATCACCCAGGAGTACTCATGAACCGGAAGGGCTTCCACTCCCTCACCACAAAAAGATTATCATGCATGTGTGTGCCAGATTCCCAGGGAGCTGTCATGACTCTTTCATCCTGCGTCAGTCCACCCTCCCTCAGCTCTTCGCACCTCTGAACAGACTTACTGGCTGGCTGCTTGGAGACAAGGGCTATCCACTGAAGATGTGGCTGACGATACCCTTGAGGAGGGCAAGCAATGAGGCCGAAAAGCGCTATAATGAAAGCCACATGACGACCAGATGTGTGACAGAGCGAACAATTGGGATGCTGAAGATGCGCTTCAGATGCCTGGACAGATCTGGAGGAGCCCTTCAGTATGCACCAGCCAGGGTCTCCAAAATGATCATCGTATGCTGCGCTCTGCACAACAAAGCTCAGCAGCGAGGATTGGAGCTACAGGAGGAGCAAGGCACAGAGCGCAGAGCCTCTTCGGAGGAGGAGGAGGAGCAGGCAGAACATGAGGAGGAGGAGGAGGAACCTGAGGTGGAGATGGCACCAGCAGCGGTGCCCGGGAAGCTCGGGACGGACTCATAATGGCACGATTTAGTTAAGTTGCACCAGTGCACCCATATAATACCCAGATACTGAAACAAATTCCCCCCCCCCTCCCCACCAAAACCACAAAGCAGTCCTAAAAAGACCAAACCATTCCCGTCACACACACATCCATTACTCGAGGTTAAGTAATGTCTCACCATTCACTCCAACTGACAAGGCCACTTCCCAGGTTGCAGACAGAAATGGACAAGATGGAAAAGTGGTGCAAATAAATGAATTTATGTGGCTCATAAATACAACTGAAACTTAACCATCTAATATTTTGGAACACACCCATGTGCATACCCTTGTGCATCCACAATTGTGTCATTTTTCTTTTCCTACTACTTCTACGCAGTGCACCCCCTGTGGCTTCAGCAGAGGTAGAAGCAGGCTGCTCACTTCCCTGCTGCGATTGCTTAGACATTTTTGGTGGACATCCTCTGGGTTTTGGCGGCTGTGGGGACCCCGCCAAAGTGCCAGGTCAGTGTCGGCCATTGGGATCCGAGGCAGCATGTGGGGCTCTGGCTGAGGGGGAGACAATGGGGAGAAGTAGGAGCACTTTGAGCAGAGCCCCCACTTCCATGTCCCCTCTCACCATCAGCCCTCTCATGGGCCACCCACACTTCCCTGCTAGCACCTTGCTGTACATCAGTGGGGTGATGAACGCCCAAGTCTAGGTTGGTATCCCTCCTAGATATGACTGTAATAAGAGTCTGCAGGCTGTTGTTCACAGCAAGCATGCAGTTGTTTGACTGGCACATTTGATGCTCCATGCAGGTGGCCACCCTTTCCATGGAAGAGCACATCGTTGCCATCGCCTGCGATATGGTGCTGCTCACGTTGGAGATGGACTCCTCCATTCTCCCTACACTTGAGTACACTTGCAAGGTAGGTTGGTGTGAGGAGTGATGTGCAGGAGTAGGATTGGGAAGGCAGTATGATGAGTTTGGGGGTGACATGCACATCAAGATGTAGCTGAATGTGGCATTGTGCTCATCTTTCCTGACTTCATGAGGTCATTAAATCTCTTCCTGCACTGTATCTAGGACCTGGTGACAACACTCCTGCTGCTCACTTCTTTGGCTATCTCCAACCATGCCCTCTTTGTCTCTGCCGCTGGCCTCTTCCTCCTGTCACCAGGGAAGAGGACCTCCCTGCAGGCTCTCACTCCCTGGAGCAGGATTTCCAGGGAGGCATCTCTGAGTTTGGGCGCAGCCTTTTGGCGCTGAGCCTGCATCTTTGCTTACAAATCTTTACACCTTTGTAATCAAACAACTTGCTTACTCTCACACCAACCACTGTCTCCCCCACCAACCTGTGCAGCACCTCCACCAACCATCATCTGTGCAATGCTCCTTTAAATAGGGGAGATGAAGTCGAGTCACCTGTGATGTCATCAGATCCGCTCCAGTTAATTGGCCGGGAAAGCCGCATGGCTGATTCAATTGGAGTAGTTTAGTTAAAAAGACACTGCAGACCACAGAATGTCCAGGATAGCGACCCACTACACCCCACCCCACCCCACGGAAAGGTGAAGATTCAGCCCATTATGTCTACTGCATTACCCTGTTACTTCTTCAAAGAATTCAATAAGGTTTGTCAAGTATGACCTTCGCTTTTCGAAATTCATGCTGACTGTTCTTTATTATAATTTCCACTAGATGTTTTTGTATTACATCTTTAAGTAAGGATTCTATTATCTTTCCTACTACTGACGCTAAGCTAATTGCTCTATAGTTCCCTGGACTTTGTTCTATCTCCCTTTTTAAATATAGGAATCATATTAGTTGTCCACTAGTCCTCTGGCACTATTCCCTTTTCTAATGAATTTTTATATGTATGTAATAGTGCCTCTGCTATCTCTTCCCTAACTTCTTTTAATACACGCGGATGCAATCTAACCGGACCAGGACTTTTATCCTCTCTAAGTTTGGTTAGTTTATCAATTCTCTCCCCCATTTCTACCTTAAATGTCTTTATATCTTTTTTGATCTCTTCTAATGCCATGTCCACCATGTTAGTCTCCCTGGTAAATACCAAGGCAAAGTAATTATTTAATATTGCTGCCATTTCATTGTCATTATCTGTTGAGTTTATGGTGTGTATCCCTTAGCAGCCCTATCTCATAGAATACTTCACAATTTCTTTTTATATTCCTTGACAATTTAATTTTGTAGTTTCTCTTTGCCTTCCTCATTCTGTTTTGACTTCTTTTCTAATCTTTTTGTATTTCCTTTTGTCATCCTCTCCTTTGTTGTCTATGTACTTATTGTATGTCTTTTTCTTTTAGTTTCAATTTTGCCCTTATTCCTTTATTCATCCATTGTGTGTTATTGCTGGCTAGTTTGCTGTTGCTTTTTAGTGGGATATATTTCTACTGGACTCTATTGATCACCGTTTTAATTGTTTTGCACTGCTGTTCTATTTCATTGTTTGTCAGTAAATTTTTCCTGTTCATTTTCCCTAGTTCTGTTCTCATTCCCTTAAAATCAGTTTTTTCCTAATTTATTACTGTGGCCTTTTTCTTATGTCCTTCTCAATCTTTATCTTAAACCTTATTATGCCGTGATCGCTATTGCCTAGATGTTCTTCTACACTTACTGCCCTTATCTGTTCAGGTTCATTTCTCATTACTAGATCCAGCAGTGCTCCCTCTCTTGTTGGGCTTTTTACGTACTGGATAAGAAAGGAGTCCTGCATGTGTTCAAGTCTGTAGAGCACGGCTTGAATCCACAACCTTTTGTCTCGGGGGGGTGGGGGGGGGGGGTGGCTGCGGAGGGGAAAGTGCTACCAACTCAGCCAAGTTTACGCTCAAGGGCAAAAAAATTGCTAAGAATTAGAACTTAACTGACACTACAACGTCACCAAGATATATGGCCAGGTGGCCATTGTAAAGGACACTGACAGAATTCAAACTAGAGATGGCCTCGGAAATAACAATGGGATTTCAGTATAAATAAATATAATGTTTGAATACATTGGTACAGGAAGATGACTACTCAGAAGAGTGTCCACTGGTAACAGTGAAGACAAAGGATCTGGATGCAATTATTGATCATTAACTGAAAGCAACCACTCAGTTAGAACCTGTTCTCAATAAGGATAGGTAATCAAGGGTTATGATGCATCTCAAAGATATTCGCCCAAAAAAATGAAATGTTTTTCTAGTCCTGTATATTTCACTGGGGAGGTGACATTTAGAGTACTGTGTCCAATTTTGACCTTTAAAGGGCAATGATGCATTGGGAAATTTCAGGGATGCTCAATAAGGATATTTCTGGTACTTAGGTCTCTAACCTATGAAGAGACTCCCAGAACTGAACACGTTTTTATCACAGCAAAGATAACTTTGGAAGGAGGGGAGGGGAATCCAGGACTACTTCTGTTTTGAACCAACGACAGCTTTAATCTTTCTTCCTCCAGAATTTGGCATTGACCTACATACTGGCGCAGTTGGAAATTTTGCTTCCAAGCCATTTGTAGGATCCTGCATTGATTCGAAGAGTCTCCCAGCAAGGAATCGATTTGACATTGACTAATATTTTTCAAGGGTTAGCCAAATACTTGGTTCAGACCAGAACTGAAGACTATGAGAATGAGTTCGACAAATATGACTAAATGCTCAGTTAAATATGATGTGCAGCTAATACAATGGAAATATCATCTACGGAATCAAATCCAGTTAATTTTAAATAATGCACGCTGTAATGTTAAGACTGGTATTTTGAAGTTTTACCATTTATCTTTTCGGAATGAGGTTTGGGGGGTGCGTGGGGCAGAAAG
>CM059435.1:65234277-65269277 GCA_030390025.1 Squalus acanthias | reverse complement strand
AGTTTTATTTGAAATCACAAGCTTTCGGAGCTATCGCTCCTTCCTCAGGTGAAGTAAATTGGATACAGAATCGCCAGAGCATATATAGATGGAAAAAAAAGCATGTGTACTTTACAATTGCAGACCAATAAATTAAATCATCCTGACTATCTGCCGAGGTGTGATAAAGTTAATTAAGTCAGCCAGGAAGGTACCACATCAAAAGACATAGCAAGATACAACTGAGACAATGAGGTGAAGTCGCAGGGGTTCTAACGTGTCAAAAGCTGCCGTCTGTATGTAAAACGAAAAGCTTTAAAAAAAAATTTACTTTTTTACTGGGAAAATTTTTACTTTTTTACTGGGAATCACATCTGTGAACAAGCTAACGACGACTCGAGTCCGGATCACGTCATGTATCGTGACATAAACCCAAGATCCCGATTGAGACCGTCTTCATGAGTGCGGAACTTGGCTATCAGTTTCTGCTCGATGATTTTGCGTTGTCGTGTGTTTCTAAGGTTTCTAAGGCGATTCTGTATCCAATTTACTTCACCTGAGGAAGGAGCGATAGCTCCGAAAGCTTGTGATTTCAAATAAAACTGTTGGACTATAACCTGGTGTTGTGCGACCTCTCAATTTTGTCCACCCCAGTCCAACACCGGCATCTCCGCATCATGAAGAATAGACCCCTTTGCAGTCAAATTTCATTTGTTTTGTTTTGAATGGGGTGGGCGGTTCATCTTGTTTAACAGATCAGATACAGTGCACAGTTTCAACCACAACTGGAGTGAAGAGGATCACATTGAATTTGCAGCACAACTGCACTCAGTGCAAAGGCAACTTTAAAAAGTGTCAAGAATTAATTTTAATATGGGCAAAAAGCAATCAGTTCTTCGCTGCCTTTAAAGAATTTACATCGAATTACACAGAATCAGCAGCACAGAAACAGGTCATTTGGTTCAACTGTTTATGCTCCACACGAGCCTCTTCCCACTCTAATTACCTTTCCCCACCCTGCCCATATCTCTTCCCCCTATGTATGCATCAAGCTTCCCCTTGAATGCATCTATGCTATGTCTTCAAACACTCCCTGTGGCAGCCAGTTCCACATCCTTACCACTCTCTGTGTAAAGAAATTCCTCCTAAATTCTTTATTTGATCTGTTAGTGGCTATCTTATATTTATGCCCCCTTGTACTGGACTTGCCTACAAAGAAAACAGTTTTTCGCATCCACCCTATCGAACCACTTCATAATGTTCAAGACCCCTATCAGGTCTCCTCTTAATCCAGGGTAAAGAGCCCCAGCCTGCTCAATCTTTCCTGGCAATTCCGGTAACTCACTTCCTCGTAAATCTTTTCTCCACTTGCCCCAGTGCTTCAGTATCCTTCTTGTAGTATGGAGACCAGGACTGCACTCACTGTACTCTGCTCCCTTTCATAGGAAATGGCTGATCCTAAGTTCAACAATGTAAAATTGTCAGCTTCAAGAGGAAACGGCCAGCTTTGAGCAAGGAGGCCCCATTGTGGGTACTTATTCACCACAAGAGGCAGTATTAGAACGCAGGTACCAGCTTATACCTGTTGTATAGCTCAGGTGTCACTGAACATGCACATCCAAATAAGCGAATTTAGTAACAGTTTAACATTTAGCACCAACTTCCATATAATAGAATGAAGCTCTTTAATAGCTGAAAATAAATGTAGACCACTTGCCTGGGCTGTGAATATCACCTGGGGTAGGGTTCCATGGGCAGCAGCAGCAGCAGCAGCCCTCCACTATCTCAACCAAGTGACCATTCTTCGCAGATGAACCTAGTCAGTGAGTGGAGGCAGACCATTCCAACATGGGGTACATCATGGTGCAGTCTAATCCTGTCCTCACCTGATGTCTGCCCACCCCACCGCACCCCCCCCCCACCCCAGCAATTCCAAACAGGCGACATGGGATAGCAGTCAGGAGCGAGAAACCCTGGCCATTTGTAGGGCACCAGCTGAAAGAAAGAAAAACTTGCATTTCACAACCTCAGGACATCCCAAAGCGTTTTACAGTCAATGAAGTATTTTGAAGTGCAGTTACTGTTGTAACCTAGGAAACGCGGCTGCCAATCTGCACAGCAAAGTCCCACAAACAGCAATGTGATAATGAAAAGAAACTGTTTTTAAGGTGTTGGGGGATAAATTTTGGGCAGGACACCTCTGCTCTTCTTTGAAATAGTGCCATGGGATCCTTAACAGCCATCTGAGGGAGCAGACAGGATCTCAGTTTAACATCTCATCTGAAAGACGGCACCTCCAACAGTGCAGCACTCCCAGTGTATTGCACTGGAGCGTCAGCCTCGATTACATGCTAGGGACTCAGGACTTGAACCCACAACCTTCTGACTCAGAGGCCAGAGTGCTACCCACTGAGCTACAGCTGACACCTGAAGTTGCCCAACTCCGTCCAGTCCTGGAATCGAGCCTGGCACCTGCTGGTTTTTTAACTCCAAAAAAAAGCGAGAGTCTAACCACCACCCCTTGACATTCAGTGGCATTACCATCACCGAATTCCCCACCATCAACATCCTGGGGGTCATCATTGACCAGAAACTTAACTGGACCAGCCACATAAATACTGTGGCAACAAGAGCAGGTCAGAGGCTGGGTATTCTGTGGTGAGTGACTCACCTCCTGACTCCCAAAGCCTTTCCACCATCTACAAGGCACAAGTCAGGAGTGTGATGGAATACTCTCCACTTGCCTGGATGAGTGCAGCTCCAACAACACTCAAGAAGCTCAACACCATCTTGATTGGCACCCCATCCACCACCTTAAACATTCACTCCCTCCACCACTGGCGTACCGTGGCTGCAGTGTGTACCATCTACAAGATGCACTGCAGCAACTCACCAAGGCTTTTTCGGCAGCACCTCCCAAACCTGCGACCTCTTCCAGCTAGAAGGACAAGGGCAGCAGGCGCATGGGAACACCACCACCTCCAAGTCACACACCATCCTGACTTAGAAGTATATCGCCGATCCTTCATCGTCTCTGGGTCAAAATCCTGGAACTCCCTACCTAACAGCACTATGGGAGTACCTTCACCACACGGACTGCAGCGGTTCAAGAAGGCGGCTCACCACCACCTTCTCAAGGGCAACTAAGGATGTGTAATAAATGCTGGCCTTGCCAGCGACGCCCACATCCAATGAATGAATAAAAAAAAAACTTAGCCCTTGGAAGGATACTTCACCTGGCCCGGTCTTGTGAAAATTGTTTCCTCTGTTGAAAAGCAGTAGAGATAAACCAGCTCCTCTAATAAATCAAGTCTAACTTCAATGGGCACAGATGGAACCTTTATTACCATACACACAATAGCAGTTGCTAAACAAATTTCCAACTGGCAGAGTGATCAGGTAAATTCACCCTCCATACCGAGTAAAACAGAGAGCCTTAGAACGTACTAGATAACAAGACAAAGGCTTAATTAATAAATTCTACGCAAACAAGAGATCTCTCTCCAGATTGTCTCTTTATACTGCCTTATGTTACAGAAAGCAATGCTGTGATAGAATGTCGTTGCAGCAGTGGCTGGGAAAAAGTGGCCAATGTCTCTTCGAAGTTTAAATCTGTGGTTATTATAAATCAGCATGTGGCCCAGTGTGAATATAGTGCAACGTGACAGTGAAAGTTTCCTGTTTCATAGTGATTGCATATTGTATATGGGTGAGGTTGAGTCCAAGGAATGGAATGAGCGCCATACCACGGTGTCAGCGATGGCTCAGTGGTAGCACTCTCACCTGTGAGTCAGAAGGTTGTGATTTGAGCACATAATCTAGCGCTGCACACTCGGAGGTGCCGTCTTTTGGATGAGACATTAAACCGAGACACTGATTGCCCTCTCAGATGGACGTAAAAGATCCCACGGCACTATTCGAAGAAGAGCAGCGGAGTTCTCTCCAGTGTGCTAACCAATATTTAACTAACACCTAAAACAGATGAGCTGGTCATTTATTTCATTCCTGTTTTGTG
Source organism: Squalus acanthias (assembly GCA_030390025.1). NCBI lineage: Eukaryota > Metazoa > Chordata > Chondrichthyes > Squaliformes > Squalidae > Squalus > Squalus acanthias. Next base: position 65,265,283 of record CM059435.1, on the reverse strand, counting down.
GGAGCTTGCTGTGTGCAAATTGGCTGCCGCGTTTCCTACATTACAACAGTGACTGCACTTCAAAAGTACTCCATTGGCTGTAAAGTGTTTTGGGACGTCCTGAGGTTGTGAAATGGTGTCTCAATGCGCATTTATAATGACAGATACCTTGAGTAATATCTGCTTGTGTAATTATGATAACAGATGTTTTTGTAACTGTTAGACCTTCGTGTATGGAAAAGAGGATGTGTAAGTAAGAGTGGTTGGTGGACTTGGTTAAAGAAAGGGAAATTGGTAGCTATATTTGACACGTAAACTCAAACGGTCGAGACACAGACATCCCGCGGTTACAGTTGTGCAAGGACAGCTTCTGGATTCTTGTGCACAAGTCACCTATATAAGGTGTACGTCGCCACCAGATTGTTCGAACAGACTCGAGAGACAACGGCGTAGTGAAGCCCATATCTCTGTTACTGGAGTGCGAACTGTAACCTTTATCTTTGGCTTTTTACACTTGTATTTGTTGTCGTGCGACTCTGTAATTTAGTGCTATTAAAAAAAACCTTCAAAACAATTTGTTGCTGTATGCTTGATTATCAAGATCCAGAACCTTAAAGGTCCCATCAGTGGAGTTAACAAGGGACCCCTGCCTGAGCCACACTGACACTTACAAGAGCATTCCAATAAATAATAGAAACTGCTGAGAACACACATAAATTGTTGGGGCAGCTGCATTTCATAGGAAACAGCGTCAGTGGTAGCATTCCCACTTCTGAGCCAGTAGGTTGTGGATTCAAGTCCCACTCCAGAGACTTGAGCATATAATCTAGCGCAGTGCTGATTGAGTGCTGCGCTGTCAGACGTGCTGTCTTTGGGATGAGATGTTAAACAGAGGCCCCATCTGCCCTCTCAGGTGGATGTAAGTGATCCCATGGCACTGTTTTGAAGAAGATCAGGGGAGTTCTCCCCAGTGTCCTGGCCAATATTTATCCCTCAACCAACATCACAAAAGCAGATTATCTGTTCGTTATCACATTGCTGTTTGTGGGAGCTTGCTGTGTGCAAATTGGCTGCCGAGTTTCCTACATTACAACAGTGACTACACTTCAAAAGTACTTCATTGGCTGTAAAGCTCCTTGGGACGTCCTGAGGTTGTGGAAGGCGCTATATAAATGCAAGACCTTTCTCTTTCTTTATTTTTAAACCAAGGTCCAAGTTGCCTGATTAAGTAGATGTAAAAGGCCTCATGCATTTTTTTAAAATGAGAAAAGTCATCTGTAAAGAGAAAGACTGGCTAATAAGAACATAAGAAGGTAAGAAATAGGAGCAGGACTAGGCCATATGGCCCCTCGAGCCTGCTCCGCCATTCAATAAGATCATGGCTGATCATCGACCTCAACTCCACTTTCCCGCCCGATCTCCATATCCCTTGATTCCCCTAGAGTCCAAAAATCTATCTATCTCAGCCTTGAATATTCTCAAAGACTCAGCATTCACAGCCCTCTGGGGCAGAGAATTCCAAAGATTCACAACTCTCTGAGTGAAGAAATTCCTCCTCATCTCAGTCTTAAATCGACACCCATTAGATCCTGGATTACTAACTAACGCCCGAAACCTGTTTATCTCTTTACAGATCCTGTCAGATGTATAGAATAATAAGGGGCAATTTTAACCCTCCCGGGCATGTGGGGAGTTAAAAATAAATAATGGGTAACCCGACCCCAACCTGCCTCCAACCCACCCACTTCTGGTTTTAATGGAGGCAGGTCGGGGGCAGGCGACCAATCCGCTCTCAAGAGGCGGATCGGGTCCTTAACATATTTTAAGGAGGCTGCGTGCCTCCATTTTAACACCTGCAGGCCGGTTTTCCGGGCCTCGGAAAACCCGGCAGCTGAAGGGAGGAGTGAAGGGCTGGAAGGAACAGGTAAGTGCCTTTACAGCACTGCTTGTGGGCCAGGAGGAGCGTGAGTTTTCCCCACTGGCCCAACAAACCTGTAAACCTCCCCCCGCGATCTGACCGACCCCCCGCACCACGCTCTGACCGAGCCCCTCCTGATGCCAGATCCCCAGTTGTGGCCTGGAGCCGCAGGCCTACCCGTCCCTCAGACAGTCAGCCTTCAATCTGGCTGGCTACGGCCAGGAAGTGGAGAATATTTTTGTACATCAGGCCCTGCCGTTATATTCGTCAGGACCTCAGGGAAACCCGTACTTCTTGGTTTCCAAGCCACTAAACCTCCCCCGCCGCACCCTTCCCATCTCCTTGCTATTATCGGGGCCATAGATTCTTATAGCACAGAAGGAGGCCTGCTCTTTCCCCAGAGCCCTGTAAATTATTTCCCTTCAAGTGTTTAGCCAATTCTTTTTTGAAAGTTACTATTGAATCTGCTTCCACCGCCCTTTCAGGCAGTGCATTCCAGATCATAACAACTCGCTGCTTAAAAAAATGTCTCCTTATCTCCCCTCTGGCTCTTTTGCCAATTATTTGAAATCTGTGTCCTCTGGTTACTGACGCTCCTGCCAGTGGGAACAGTTTCTCCCTATTTACTCTGTGAAAACCCTTCCTGATTTTGGACACCTCTATTAAATCTCCCCTTAACCTTCTCTGCACTAAGGAGAACAATCGCATAACCTGCCGTGAATTTCCAGTAATTTATGTTTCTATTTCCGATATCCAGCCTTTTCAATTGGACAGCAGGGTTGCACTTATTTGGGCCTTGAAAAAGCCTCAGTTGTAAGAACAAAAGGGGACACTAAAAAGGTCAAATTCCTCTCTGGGCCACATTGGTTATCAGGAAATCTTAACTAGCCTGATAAGTAAGCTCACTAGACGTAGGTGGGGAGGGGGAGATTTATTCACTTTAAAACTGTTTTGTGTGGAAAGCCTTAACGGGAGAAAAAGGGATAAAAAAATAATTAGAGTTGTCCAGATGGCTTCTATCTATTTCAAGGTTGAGGGATCAAGCTGAAAGAAAAAAAGATGCTTCATTCCTGCGCTATTAAAATGTAGAACATAAAAGAACAGTATTGAACAAGGGACTTAATTGGAAAGTGTTTCGTCTTTATCATCTGGGTACAGCTAAGCCGGCTGTGACAGCACACATCTCAGGATGTAAACTGATCTTACATGTGTATGTGTATATATATATATATATATAAATCCTTCTGTATGTGTATTAACTAATCACTTGTTGAAACCACTGAAGTTGGGTGCTTGTTTTGTGTGGAAGTCGTTGTAACTCAAGTGGAAAATAAGGTGTCACAGCAAGAAAATTAATATTTGGAATTAATGTATCGGATGCAATGGTACAGATTGCTCTGACCAGGCGTTGATTGAGTTTGAGGTTATGTCGTAATCTTAAAGAAAAGAAACAATGGAATTGGGAGTTAACACGTAGATAAACAGAAGTTGCGGTGCGGGGGGAAGTCTATTGGAAAGGATCGCTTAGGTCAAGAAAACTACATTTCCTGAGATGTACGCTGTCGCAGCTGGGTTAGCTGTACCCAGACCATAGAGACATAACACTTCCAACACAGTCCCTTCCTGAATCACTGTTCTCCGATGATTTGTCCATTCCCAGCTAGGTGGGGGTGGGGCAGTGTCAGAGAAAGCAACTTGAGATTCCTGGGGGAATAAATATTCCAGGCCAGTTTCAAGCTCTGAAGCACTATCAAGTGATCCCTGCTGGAAGGCGCAGGCGTGTGTGTTGATGTTGACGCTAACATGATCAGACTTGGCTGGAATGCCCTCACAGTTGAATAGACTGAACAGGGACATGTCCCGGTTCACACATGAAGAATGGCCTCTTAGGTGTGGTAACAAGGGCCTGCAGGCACTGGTGGAATTGGACCCCAGCAAGACTCGGGCAATCAGTAAAAAAAAAACCTGAGAAATGATGTCTTTCTGACCAGTAATAAATTTCCTTCTACATAGAATCCTACAGCACAGAAGGAGGCTCGTGCCCATACTGGTTCTTTGAAAGAGCTCTCCAATTAGTCCCACTCCCCCGCGCTTTCCCCGCAGCCCTGCAATTTTCTCCCCTTCAAGTATTTATCCAATTCCATTTTGAAAGTTGCGATTGAATCTGCTTCCACTGCCCTTTCAGCCAGTGCATTCCAGATCAGAACAACTTACTGCACAAAAGGTTTCTCCCCATCTCCCCTCTGGTTCTTTTGCCAATTATCTTAAATCTGTGTCCTCTGGTTACTGACCCTCCTGCAGTGGGAACAGTTTAGTTTGCTATTCTTCTTGTTGGGTTTCCTGACTCATCCGGTGTCACCTAAATCAACTCTCACTGCTCACTTTCAGTTAGACGGCAATCCTCCGCATCTGATCGATCACTCTTGCCAACTCTTCGCCTTTCCAGTGCTCTCCCTTCCTCTCCTGAAGGCACTCACCCCCTGGGAGTACGATTCTATGCACGCCAAACAGCCTCCAGTACCTCACCCAAGTAGCCATACTTCAAGTCTGCGAGTCTAGACACCGAGTGCTATTTGACTACAACAGCATTACAGTCATGGCAGAGCCTGTCCTTACCTGACAGACACACGCTTGCACTTTCCACCAGGAGTGACTAGACTATAGCTCCCCTTTAGGGGTTTGAACCTGGAGTCTCCCTGGTCTGTACCACACTATGCATGCAGTTCTTTTTTTCCTTTCCCCGCCAATATAAATGGGGTCAATTGCAGATCCCTCCACAGAACCTCACCCAATGCAGCAGCACTTGAAGAATGAAACATAAATAGAAATAAGAAAGGACTTACATTTCTATAGCGCCTTTCACGACCTCAGGATGTCCCAAAGCGCTTTACGGCCAATTAAGTCCTTTTGAAGTGGGGTCACTGTTGTAATGCAGGAAACGCGGAAGCCAATTTGCACACAGCAAGCTCCCACAAACAGCAATGTGATAATGGTCAGATAATCTATTTTAGTGATGTTGGTTGAGGTATAAATATTGGCCAGGACACCAGGGGAGAACGACCCTGCTCTTCTTCAAATAGTGCTATGGGATCTTTTACGTCCACCTGAGAGAGCAGAACAGGCTTCGGTTTAATCGGCTCATCTGAAAGAGAGCACCTCCGACAGTGCAGCGCTCCCTCAGTACTGCACTGGAGTGTCAGCCTGGATTATGTACTCAAATCTCTGGAGTGGGGCTTGATCCCACATAGGTCATAACATCACCCCTTTTTGGAGTTTCTCAAACATTTACCAAGCTCTTCCTTGCCTGGTCAGACAGAGAGAAGTGCAGGCCTGAGTTTCATGGTGCCTCTCAGCCATCTTCTGTTGACTTTATTTAAGACCAATTTTAACTATCCTTGTAAATATCCACTCTCTTACTCATCTGTATATCTCCTAGGAATGTTAATAGCTCACACAGCACCCTGATAAGGGATTCCTGACACTACCAAACAAAAAGCAAATGTGACTGGTTTGTCATTCTCTGTGTAAGTTCTTATTCCCCCATTTATATAATGTGTAGGGGAATTAAATTGAATCCAAGAAAGACAAATCGGAATATGTTCTTAATGGTGAGGGACTAGGAACTGAGGGGGAGCAAAGGGATTTGGTGCCCTGTACATTCATCATTAAAAGATAACAGACAGTTACAAAAATTAATCAAAAAGGCTAATGGAATGTTGGCCTTTATCTCAAGGGAGATGGAATACAAAGGGGAGGAAGTTATGCTTCAGTTGTGCAGGAGCCTTGGACAGACCCCATCTGGAGCACTGCCTTCAGTTCTGGGCACCGCACCTCAGGAAGGATATATTGGCCTTGGAGGGGGTGCAGTGCAGATTCACCAGAATGATACCAGGGTTTTGTTAACTTTAATGTTGGGAGTCTTAATGTTCTGGATCTCAGATAATCAAGCTCACAGCAACAAATTGTCTTTAATGACTTTTATTTTTTTAAATTCATTCCTGTGATGTGGGCGTCACTGGCAAGGCCAGCATTTATTGCCCATCCCTAATTGCTCGAGAAGGTGGTGGTGAGCCGCCTTCTTGAACCGCTGCAGTCCGTGTGGTGAAGGTACTCCCACAGTGCTGTTAGGGAGGGAGTTCCAGGATTTTGACCCAGCGACCATGAAGGATCGGCGATATACTTCTAAGTCAAGATGGTGTGTGACTTGAAGGGGAACTTGGAGGTGGTGGTGTTCCCATGCGCCTGCTGCCCTTGTCCTTCTAGGTGGAAGAGGTCACGGGTTTGGGAAGTGTTGCCGAAGAAGCCTTGGCGAGTTGCTGCAGTGCATCTTGTAGATGGTACACACTGCAGCCACGGTGCGCCGGTGGTGGAGGGAGTGAATGTTTAAGGTCGTGGTGGATGAGGTGCCAATCAAGCGGGCTGCTTTGTCCTGGATTGTGTTGAGCTTCTTGAGTGTTGTTGGAGCTGCACTCATCTAGGCAAGTGGAGAGTATTCCATCACACTCCTTACTTGTGCCTTGTAGATGGTGGAAAGACTTTGGGGAGTCAGGAGGTGAGACACTTGCCGCAGAATACCTAGCCTCTGACCTGCTCTTCTTGTCACAGTATTTATCTGGGGCTGGTCCAGATAAGTTTCTGGTGAATGGTGACCCCCCCAGGATGTTGATGGTGGGGGATTCGGCGATGGTAATACCATTGACTGTCAAGGGGAGGTGGTTAGACTCTCGCTTGTTGGAGATAATCATTGCCTGGCACTTGTGTGGCGCAAATGTTACCTGCCACTTATTAGCCCAGGCCTGAACGTTGTCCAGGTCTTGTTGCATGCGGGCATGGACTGCTTCATTATCTGAGGAGTTGTGAATGAACTGTGCATCAGTGAACATCCCCATTTCTGAAATAGTAAGTCTAGATATGAAGGGAGAATTGTTTATTCCAGACCTAGCCTCTTTGGATTTCTCAGTGCTGGTCCGCGAGGGCCTGGTGCTGGTCAAGGCCTCTAAGCTTCCTTCCACGCCTGATACGGGAATCTGAGCCACACCATTTGCTTCTACCCCAGTCAACACAAAGGAATAAATGGAGCAATTGATGCTTGCTGGCCTTGTACCCATCTCTGGTGCTCTGCTGTGAAGTCTCAACACCTTCGATTGACCTTCAAGAAGGAACTCCATACCCACCCCACCCCCTGACTAAACCATATGTTATATTATTTTAGTCTGAGTTAATTAAAACCTGTATGGATTTACAATATTCACAGTTGCCCAGACTGGAGATTAAAATCTGTCAGTCTGTCACGGCATTTATTAAATCATCCGGTTTATAAGACCAGCTTATCCCTTCTTGCCATTTGTTTGGGTTACTCAGGAACAGAAGGAGACAGAGACAAGAATTCATCTCGTTCTAGGTTTATTCATAATCATTTTAATAAATTTGGCACAACATTGTATATGACCTTTTACTCGCTTTCCTCTGACAGGGACTGGGCCTTTCTGCCAGAAAAATCTGTCGCCCTTTCTCACCCTCCGTCCGGGTATTAGAGGTGACTCTTTAACTTGTGTTGATGACTTTGGATTGTCACCTGCTCCCCTTGCCCAACAACAGCGATTTCATCTATTTTCCTCAGATTTTTATAGCCCACTTGCACTCTACCAGTTTTTGTCCTTATCTCATTTTTAAGCACTTGCAAAGATTTTTTTTTCCACTTCTCACCATCCTCAAGGTCTCCTTGCTTATTATTTTTATCTCATTGGAGCCATTACTTTTGCAATGTTCTTGTTTTGCAGGCACACAGATTCCGACTGGCATGGGAATCTCAACTTTTTCCCATATATTTTAATTTGTCATGGGAATTTAACCCTTTCCATGCAGTTCAATTTTGCAGCAACTTAATTTTAGTTAACATAACACAATAATTCATCATAAGCATGCATATATAATGATATACACCACATATGCCTCTGGGATTGTTGGATTGCTCAGTAGTGCACCTTAAAACAACAGAGCATGGGCTGAAGAAAAACATTTGAAACTAAAGGAAAGAAGGAATTGCAACATCCAAATGGGCCTAAACTGCAATTGTTACAATAAAAGCAGTCTTCAGGCTTCCCTGCTGATCATATTCTTTGCATCCTAGAATTTGCAATCTTGGATGCTTTTTGTGATTTTGGGATTCAATCCTGAGGCAGATTTACATTTAACGCATTTGACAGGACACATAGGAACATATGAACAGGAGTAGGCCATTCATAGAAACATAGAAACATAGAAGATAGGAGCAGGAGTAGACCATTCGGCCCCTCGAGCCTGTTCCGCCATTCAATGCAATCATGGCTGATCATCCAAACTCAGTACCCTGTACCTGCCTTCTCCCCATATCCCTTGATACCTTTAGCTTTAAGAAATATATCTAACTCATTCTTGAATATATTTAATGAATTGGCCTCAACTACCTTCTGTGGTAGAGAATTCCACAGGTTCACCACTCTCTGGGTGAAGAAATTCCTCCTCATTTCTGTCCTAAATGGCTTACCCCTTATCCTTAGATTATGACCCCTGGTTCTGGACTCTCCGACCATCGGGAACATTCTTGCTGCATCTAGTTTGTCCAGACCTGTCAGAATTTTATATGTTTCGATGAGATCCCCTCTCATTCTTCTATACTCCAGCGAGTATAAGCCCAATCGACCCAATCTCTCCTCATATGTCATTCCTGCCATCCCAGGTATCAGCCTTGTGAATCTTCGCTGAACTCCCTCCATGGCAAGAACATCCTTCCTCAGATAAGGCGACCAAAACTGTACACAATACTCAAGGTGTGGTCTCACCAAGGCCCTGTACAACTGCAGCAGGACATCCCTGTTCCTATACTCAAACCCTTTCGCTATGAAGGCCAACATACCATTTGCCTTCTTCACCGCCTGCTGCACCTGCATGCTTACCTTCAGCGACTGGTGCACAAGGACACCCAGGTCTCGTTGCACTTCCCCTTCTCCCAATCTATTGCCATTTAGATAATAGTCTGCCTTTCTGTTTTTGACACCAAAGTGGATAACCTCGCATTTATCCATGTTATATTGCATCTGCCACGCTTCTGCCCACTCCTTCAGTACCAATGAGATCATGGCTGATCTATATCCTAACTCCATCCACCCGCCTTGGCTCCATATCCCTTAATACCCTTGGCTCGCAAAAAATCTATCAATCTCCGATTTAGAATTATTAATTGAGATAGCATCAACTGCTTTTTGTGGGAGATAATTCCACACTTCTACCACTCTATGTGTGAAGAAGTGCATCCTAACTTCTCTCCTGAATGGCCTGGCTTGATTTTAAGGTTATGTCTCCTGGTCCTAGACTTCCCCCACCAGTGGAAAAAGTTTCTCTCTATCTACCCTATCAATTCCTTTCAAACCCTAAAAACCTCAATCAAATCAAACTTTATCCTTCTATATTCCAGGGAATACAAGTCTAGTTTATGTAATCTTTCCTCATAATCTAACCTTTGAAGCCCCGGTAACATTCTGGTGAATCTGCGCTGTTCTCCTTCCAAGGCCAATATATCCTTTCCAAGGTGCGGTGCCCAGAACTGTACACAGTGCTCCAGATATGGTCTAACCAGCTGTAGCAAAACTTCCTCCCCTTTATATTCTAGTCCTCTAGTTATAAAGGTTAACATTCCATTAGCCTTTTTGATTATTTTTTGTACCTGATCACTACATTTTAGTGATCTGTGAACATGGACTCTTAAATCCCTTTGAACCTCCACTATTCCTAGCTTTTCGCCATTTAAAAAATAATTGGATCCATCCTTTTGTGGTCCTAAATGAATGACCTCACACTAACCTGCGTTGAAATCCATCTGCCACAGTTTTGCCCTCATTAATCTATCAATGTCTCTTTGTAATTTTATGCTCCCGTCTACACAACTTACTATGCCACCATTCTTTGTGCCATAGACAAATTTGGATATATGGCTCTCTATTGCTTTATCTCATTAATAAATATAATGAATAGTTGAAGCCCCAGCACAGATCTTTGTGGAACACCACTAGTCACTTCCTTCCAATTTGATTACATACCAATTATATAAGAACATAAGAACATAAGACGTAGGAGCAGGAGTAGGTCATTTGGCCCCTCGAGCCTGCGCCATCATTCAATAAGATCATGGCTGATCTGATCTTGGCCTCAACTCCACTTCCCTGCCCGCTCCCCATAACCCTCGACTCCCTTACCTTTCAAAAATCTGTCTATCTCTACCTTGAATATATTCAATGATCCAGCCTCCACAGTTCCCTGGGGAAGAGAATTCCAAAGATTCACGACCCTCTGAGAGAAGAAATTCCTCCCCATTTCTGTTTTAAATGGGTGCCCCCTTATTCTGAAATTATGCCCCCTAGTTCTAGATTCCCCCACAAGGGGAAACATCCTCTCTGCATCTACCCTGTCAAGCTCCTTCAGAATCTTATATGTTTCAAGAAGATCCCCTCTCATTCTTCTAAACTCCAATGAGTATAGGCCCAACTTGCTCAAGCTTTCTTCATAAGACAACCCCCTCATCTCCGGAATCAACCTCGCGAACCTTCTCTGAACTGCCTCCAATGCAAGTATATCCTTCCTTAAATAAGGAGACCAAAACTGTACGCAGTACTCTAGGTGTGTTACAGTTGTAACAGGACTTCCCTACTTTTATACTCCATTCCCTTTGCAATAAAGGCCAACACTCCATTTGCCTTCCTAATTACTTGCTGTATCTGCATGCTAACTTTTTGTGATTCATGTACAAGGACCCCCAGATCCCTCTGTACCTCAGCATTTTGTAATCTCTCCCCATTTAAATAATAATTTGCTTTTTTATTTTTCCTACCAAAGTGGATAACCTCGCACTTTCCCACATTATACTCCATCTGCCAAATGTTTGCCCACTCACTTAGCCTGTCTATATCCCGTTGCAGATTATTTGAGTCCTCTGCACAACTTGCTTTCCCACCCATCTTTGTATCATCCGCAAACTTGGCTACATTACACTCGGTCCCTTCATCCAAGTCATTAATGTAGATTGTAAATAGTTGAGGCCCCAGCACCGATCCCTGTGGCACCCCACTAGTTACCGTTTGCCAACTGGAAAATGACCCATTTATCCCGACTCTCTGCTTTCTGTTAGTTAGCCAATTCTCTATCCATGCTAATATATTACCCCCAACTCCGTGAGCTCTTATCTTATGCAATAACCTTTTATGTGGCACCTTATCGAATGCCTTCTGGAAATCCAAATACACCACATCCACTGGCTCACCCTTATCTGGTCTATAGTTTCCTGCTTTCTGTCTCCCTCCTTTCTTAAATAGGGGTGTTACATTTGCGGTTTTCCAATCCGCTGGGACCTCTCCAGAGTCCAGGGAATTTTGGTATATTTTAACCAATGCATCCACTATCTCTGCAGCCACTTCTTTTAAGACCCTGGGATGCAGGCCATCTGGTCCAGGGGACTTGTCGTCTTTTAGTCCCATTATTTTACCAAGTACTTTTTCCTTAGTGATAGTGATTGTCTTTAGTTCCCCCCTCCCTGTGGCCCCTTGATTATCAATTATTGGAATGTTGTTAGTGTCTTCTACCGTGAAGACAGATACAAAATATTTGTTCAGAGTCTCTGCCATTTCCCTGTTATTAATTCCCCATTCTCATCCTCTAAGGGACCAACATTTACTTTAGCTACTCTCTTCCTTTTTATATACCTGTAGAAGCTCTTCCTTTCTGTTTTAATATTTCTTGCCAGTTTACTCTCATAATTCATCTTCTCTCTCTTTATTATTTTAGTAGAGTGGGATTTGAACCCATAACTTTCTGACTCAGAGGCAATGGTGCTACCCACTGAGCCATGGCCAACACTTCTATGAACTTCAATTTTAGCTAATGGTGTTTTACTTAGAACCTTATTGAATGATCTGAAAGTCCATATAAACTACATCCATAGACATTCCTCTCTCTACTTTTAGTTACTTCCTCAAAAATTTCAATTAGGATTGTTAGACATGACCTACTCATTACAAATCCATCATGACTGTCTTTAATCAGCTCAAATTTCTCTAAGTGCTCAGTCACTGTGTCCAATTATAGATTCCAATAATTTCCCCACAACAGATGTTAGACTAACAGGTCTATAATTTCCTGGTTTCTCTCTCTCACCTTTCTTAAATGATAGAGTTACATTTGCAATTTTCCAATCTAAAGGGAGACGGGAGACGTCGGTAGGGTTCTTAATGAATACTTTGCGTCTGTTTTCACAAAGGAGAGGGGCGAAGCAGACATTGCTATCGGGGGGGGGGGGGGAGGAGTGTAAAATATTAAATGAAATAAACATAGTGAGAGAGGAAGTATTAAGAGGTTTAGCAGCTTTAAAAGTGGATAAATCCCCAGGCCCGGATGAAATGTATCCCAGGCTGTTAAGCGAAGCAAAAGAGGAAATAGCAGAGGCCCTGACCATCATTTTTCAATCCTCTCTGGCTTCAGGTGTGGTGCCGGAGGACTGGAGGACTGCTAATGTGGTACCCTTGTTTAAAAAGACAAAAAGGATAGACTGAGTAATTACAGGCCAGTCAGCCTAACCTCGGTGGTGGGAAAATTATTGGAAAGAATTCTGAAGGACAGGATAAATCTTCATTTAGAAAGACACGGATTAATCAAGGATAGTCAGCATGGATTTGTTAAGGGAAGGTCGTGCCTGACAAACTTGATTGCATTTTTTGAGGAGGTAACAAGGAGGGTAGATGAGGGTAGTGCGTTTGATGTAGTGTATATGGACTTTAGCAAGGCTTTTGATAAGGTTCCACATGGCAGACTGGTCACGAAGTTAAAAGCCCATGGGATCCAGGGCAAAGTGTCAAGTTGGATTCAAAACTGGCTCGGAGACAGGAAGCAGAGAGTAATGGTTGATGGGTGTTTTTGTGACTGGAAGGCTGTTTCCAGTGGGGTTCCGCAGGGCTCAGTACTAGGTCCCTTGCTTTTTGTGGTATATATCAACGATCTTGACTTGAATATAGGGGGCATGATTAAGTTTGCAGATGATACTAAAATCAGCTGTGTGGTTGATACTGAAGAAGGAAGCTGTAGACTGCAGGAAGATATCAATAAATTGGTCAGGTGGGCAGAACAGTGGCAAATGAAATTCAATCTGGATAAGTGTGAGGTAATGCATTTGGGGAGGGCTAACAAGGAAAGGGAATACACATTAAATGGTAGGACACTGAGTAGTGTAGAGGAACAAAGGGACCTTGGAGTGCATGTCCACAGATCCCTGAAGGTAGCAGGCCAAGTAGATATGGTGGTTAAGAAGGCATACGGAATTCTTGCCTTTCTTAGCCGTGGCATAGAATACAAGAGCAGGGGGTTATGCTTCAACTGTATAAAACACTAGTTAGGCCTCAGCTAGAGTACTGCGTGCAGTTCTGGTCACCACATTACAGGAAAGATGTGATTGCACGAGAGAGGGTACAGAGGAGATTTACAAGGATGTTGCTGGGAGTAGAGAATCTTAGCTATGAGGAAAGACTGGATAGGCTGGGTCTGTTTTCCTTGGAACAGAGGAGGCTGAGGGGAGACCTTATTGAGGTGTATAAAATTATGAGGGGCATAGATAAAGTGGATAGAAAGGACCTATTTCCCTTAGCAGAGGGGTCAAAAACCAGGGGGCACAGATTTAAAGTAATTGGGGGAAGGTTTAGAGGGGATTTGAGGGGAAATTTCTTCACCCAGAGGGTTGTGGGGGTCTGGAACTCACTGCCTGAAAGGGTGGTAGAGGCAGAAACCCTAATCACATTTATAAAGTACTTGGATGTGCACTTGGGATGCTGTAACCTGCAGGGCTTCGGACCAAGAGCTGGGAAGTGGGATTAGGCTGGATAGCTCTTTGTTGGCCGGTGCGGACATGATGGGCCGAAATGGCCTCCTTCTGTGCTGTAACTTTCTATGATTCTATGAATTCCTGAATCGAGAGAGCTTTGGAAGATTATGGCTAAAGCATCTGCAATTTCCTCACCTACTTGCTTTAAAACCCTGCAGTGGAAGCCATCAGGTCCTGGGGATTCATCAGTCTTTAGTGCCATTAGTTTTCCTAATACTGTTTTCTTGCTTATGTTGACTTTAGTGAGTTCCAGTCCTTGATTCATTATTAGTTTCCCTGGAATGTCAGGTACATAATCCTCTTCCTCTACTGTGAAGACCGACAAAAGTAATTATTTAACATTTACAATATTACCCCCATCTGTTTTTAAAGGGCCCATGTTACCCTTGACTACCGTTAGGGAAGCCAGGCAGTTTTACTTTGGGGCTGCCACTGTACTGATGCGGCAGTACCGCAGTATAAAAGTGCTCTGTCTGTCCCTTGATGCCAACAAAAAGAACAGCTTGCATTTTCTACACCGCCTTTATTGTAGTAAAACGTCCCAAGGCACTTCACTGCAGTGTAATCAGACAAAATTCGCCACATAAAGAGATATTGGAATAGATGACCAAAAGCTTGGTCAAAGAGGTAGGTTTTAAGAAGCATCTTAAAGGAAGAGGGAGAGGTAGAGAGATGGAGAGGGAGGGAATTTCAGAGCTTAGGGCCTCGGCAGCTGAAGGCTCGGCCGCCAATGGTGGGACGATGGAAATTGGGGATGCGCAAGAGGCTAGAAATGGAGGAACACAGAGATCCTGGAGGGTTTTAGGGCAGGAGGAGGTTACAGAGATAGGGAGAGCTGAGGCCGCGGAGGGATTTGAACACAAGGATGAGAATTTTAAAAATATTTGTCATTCATTTTTGGAATATGGGCATTGCTGGCAAGACCGGCATCTATCCAAAGCCTTGCAGTCGGTGACAAGCAAGCCTGAAAAGCGAGGCCACAAATTGCTGGGGGAAGGTCTTTTGTGGGTGAAACCTGGGTGGAACAGAACTTTAGCCGGCTTGATGGCTGTGCCCTTCACCGTCTGCTTGTACCTTGGGGTCAGGGACATTGGCGTATCAGTGGGCCTCTTTATTCCTTCTTCCCCACATCACTTGACCGTCCTGGACTCGGGGTAGAATTTCCGTGGGGGGCGGGTATCTCCTGATCATCTGCCAGTGGTTTAGCGGAAACCCTCCCCCCACCCCAGAGAATTGGCGTAAACGGGGTTTCAGTCAGCAGATGATTGGGAAAACCCAACCGGGAAAATTCCAGATGAGGAACTTTAGGCTGGAACCTCATGTTGTGTAAAAAGAAAGACTTACACTTATATAGCGACTTTGATGACCTCGGGACGTCCCAAAGCGTTTTACAGCCAATGAAGAACTTTTGAAGTGTAGCCACTGTTGTAATGTAGGAAACGCGGCAGTCAAATTGCGCACAGCAAGCTCCCACAAACAGCAATGTGATTAGAGACATTGGTTAAGGGATAAATGTTGGCTAGGACATAGGGGAGAACTCACCTGCTTTTCTTTGAATAGTGCCGTGGGATCGTTTACGTCTGCTCGAGAGGGCAGGTGGGGCCTTGGCTTAACATCTGTTCCGAAGACGGCACCTCCGACAGAGCAGCACTCCCTCAGTACTGGAGTGGAGTGTCAGCCAGGATTATGTGCTGATGTCTCTGGAGTGGAGCTTGAACCCACGACCTTCGTGATGATACTTCTCACAACTGAGCTTAGGAGCAAATCTCTTTTGGTGGCACACCTCCAGGTTCTTTGCACTCAGCAATAAATCAGCAGGGGAATCAGAGGACAGACAGGGGGCCTCAGCCAGGAATCCTTAATATGCGGGCCGGACGGCGTTTATTTTTTTTCTTCAAAAGAATGTGAAGCATCACAATTGGTTTCATTTGTCAAAGGAGTGAATGGTCTCACTTCTCATTGGAATTTGTCAAGTCTGAGAGCAGCTTTTGTTTTCACAGAAAATAGCTTCAGTGTCTAAACGACGGCAATAAAGTCATCCAACCTGGACACTGTTGACTGCACTTTGTGGAGATCTGCTCGAGCTGTGAGCCGAGCAGCCAGAGCCCGACCTTTATCAGCAGGAGACACACAACAGTGATCAGAGAGCGGCCTCCAGACCTTCACAATAAACACTCAGCTTGGACAGAAATAACCATCGATAGATAGCCTGGGAGGATGTTTTGAGATGGAGCGAGTCAGCACACTGCTTTTCTGTCTCTGAGGCCAGTCAATGGTTGCTGCCATCGAGTCTCAGGCTGCTCTCATGCAGTCGTCTCAGCTTGATGTCACGAAAGATCTGACTGCTGCCATCGTCGCTGGATCCACCACCAGTCCTCCAGGGATCTCACGGTGTTGCAGCAGCCCAGCAATCTCTCAGGATGATAGCATTCCTGATCCCACCACTGCCACTCCGCCATTGCACTTGTCGCTGCCTGTCATCCAGCCAGCCCAGACTGCCGCCGCCCAACCAGAGGTGGTGCAGTGTACAGCCGGGCCTTCCAGGCCCAGAGCTGGTTGAGGGCGTCCTGCAAGGCCATCTGTAGTCTCTGGCACCGACACTCAGCAGCCTTCCACCAGCCCTGCTGCAGCCACTGGGGAGACACTACGTAGGAGCACTAGATTAGGAAAGGGGACTGTAAAGGGGGGCGGCAAGGGTTTGCACAAGGGTGATTAGTCAATATTGTTGTTGTATATATGTGGTTAATGGTCTTTGATAAATTTATTACTGGAATGTTGCAGATTTGGTGCTGTGTCTCATTTCAGTTCTGTGGTGTGGTATGGAATCACAAAGCGATGGAATGATGGCGACGTGCTCAGCAACCGGAAAGAGGACTCGAAGTCACTGGAAACGAAGTCTGATGAGGCGGTCACGGACCGACCTTACAGAACGCCGATTGAGTGGCTGCCTCCTCCGTCGCTGCTGTTCGTCCTCCTGTTCTGCTTTTTCATCCTCCTCCTCCTCCTGAGATGGTGGAGTTATGCCTGGTGGCAATGGCTGAGCCCTCATATTGGCCAAGTTGTGCAGCATGCAGCAGATGATGACGTAAAGTGACACCCGCTCAGCCGAGTACTGGAGGACTCCTCCTGAGTGGTCAAGGCAGCAGAACCATTGCTTGAGCACTCCGATGGTCTGCTCAATGATGTTCCTGGTGGCAGCATGGCTCTCATTATATGAGTGCTGGGCACGAGTGTTGGGGTTGCGGAGGGGTGTCATGAGCCAGGTGGAGAGCAGCCAGCCGCAAGCTTGACATGGTGGCTGGAATAGATCTGGCACACCGGTCTGGCGCAGGATGAAGGTATCATGGCTGGTGTCAGGATAGCGGGCATTGACGGTCAGGATTCGCCATGTGTGGTCGCACACCAATTGCACATTAAGTGAGTGGTAGCCTTTGCGGTTACCGAATACCTCAGGATTGTTATGA
Source organism: Squalus acanthias (assembly GCA_030390025.1). Lineage (NCBI taxonomy): Eukaryota > Metazoa > Chordata > Chondrichthyes > Squaliformes > Squalidae > Squalus > Squalus acanthias. The sequence continues at coordinate 65,248,026 of CM059435.1, read as the reverse complement.
GGTGCCCGCAATGTGACGTGGGTGCAGTCAATGGCGCCCTGCACCATGGGGAAGCCCGCTATCCTGGCAAAGCCACATGCACGCTCACGCTGCTTCTCTCTGGTCATGGGCAAGGAAATGTAGTCCCTTCTCCTTCTGTACAGAGCAGCTGTGACCTGGCGGATGGAGCAATGGATGGCAAACTGGGAGATGTTGCCTGTTGCAGACTGGAATGATCCGCTGGCGTAGAAATTGAGGGCAACTGTGACCTTGACTGCCACTGAGAGCCATGGTGGTCCTGATCTCAGGCTCGAGGTCTGGCTGCAGGAGGTGGCAGAGCTCTGTGACCACGTCCTTGCTGAAGTGGAGCCTTCTAACACACCGTTCCTCTGTGAAATTCATGTAGGAGAACTGCTGCCGGAATACCCTGGGTGGGTAAGGCCTCCTGTTGAGAGCCCTGTTGGCCCTCCTACCTCTGGCCACATTTTGCACTCTTTTTCAGTGCCTCAGTTGCCTCCGACGTTGACGCTGGAAGGCGAGGTCCAGTGCCAGTACAGCCCCCATGAAAGGATACAAATATTGCACTTTCAAATCTCCCCTCACTGAAACTGAATAATTTTTATGTGCCAGAACACTCGTTAAAATGCAAAACGCTCAAATCGATCAAAAGCCTTGTTTGCCAATGTGAAACTAACAACGCAGCATTGTTGGCTGACGAAAACTACACCGGATGTGGACGCCTTTAAATAGCGCTCCTCCAGGGGACATCCGACTGAAAGCCGCCTCCTCTACATGTCGTTGTTAATAGCAGGCGCACAAGCAGGGGGCGAGAGGGAATTTTTTCATCTGGGGCGCTGTGCACGGCAATGACGTCACGATCTCCGAGCGTAGGAGATCGGGGCGCAATGTCTTACCGCCGCTGCAAAACTCCCGCCGAATTTAGCGGGAGGCGTTGATATCGCCGCGCCCAGTCGCAAACCCATTTGCGCCCCGTTAGCGTGCCCCCCCCCCCGAGACGCTAACGGGAGGCGCAAAGGAGACCAATTTCTAGCCCTATGTTTTTTTCATTTCCTTTGAACACTTCTGTTATTAGTGATAAAAATGTTGGAGATGGGAAAAAAGGCTGTTTGTGACAGTGAAGAATCAGCCAATTGAGTAATGAAGGGTCTTTTCACTTCCCAATTGGCGTAGGAATGCGATGCATTGTGAGGACGAACATGTTGGGCGACCAATGGTGGGAGCTTAGGGGCGGGGCGGTTGAAGGCAAGAGGTCATGTGATGAAACCTCCAGGAATACATTCAACCAGAGTTGGCAACCCTACCAGATTGACAGGACGAAGGGTCATACAAACACAAGATAAAAGGCCTGTCTGCTCTGTCAACTATGCAACACAGCCTCCAATGCTCCTCACCTTATAGCAGCCATACAATCTCCTAACAGGTCAAAAAAAACCCAGATAATTAAAAAACACACGGCCAATTCAGGAAAAAACAATTCTTGGAAATTCTTCTCCAACCCCCGAAGGCGATCAAAAACAAGTTGCAGGAGATAACTGACCACAAGGTACATTCCCCAACATCCCACCGACCATTTGTACGCAGCGATATCAGCGGTCGTCTCAAAGGGTCTTACTGAGGTGAATTTGGGCCCGGCTCACAGTGGCCGAGGATCCACAATACGAACAAAAACCAACAATTTGCCACAAAATTGCTTCAAAGATCTGGGGAGGGAAGAGTGCTGGTAACTCGCAAGTAGCTCTGAATACAAACCTCTCATGTGGAAAATAATAGGTAATCATATCGAAAGTGCAGCGGGACGCGGGCTTGTAAGTTAAGCTGTAGGTGCAGCAACACTTGTCGTGGGAGGAAATAAGCCATAAGTATGCGGAGGCCCGAAGGAGATACAAATGACGAAGGCACGAGATTTAGGGCCTGAGAATCCGTGCTGGGGCAAATCCCGGTGTAAGTGCTGAGATACTTTTGCCAGGAATCTGTGTTGCTGACCCCGGTGAACTTTCCGAAGTTGGGGGGGTGGGGGGGGTCCCCTAATTTGCCCACTAGTAGTGTGGACCTACACCACTATGGACACATCTAGGTCTCCCGCCCACTGAGAAGGCCAGAAGGTTTGGTCGAAGAATGCCCAGTCCGAGTGGAGGAGGGGCTTCCAAACTCTCCCCCCACCCAAGATAAAGGATTTACATTTATATAGCACCTTTCACGACCTCAGGATATTCCTAAGTGCTTTACAGCCAATGAAGTACTTTTGAAGCGTAGTCACTGTTGTAATGTAGGAAACGGGGCAGCCAATTTGTGCACAGTAAGCTCCCACAAATAACAATGAGATAATGCCCAGATCATCTGTTTCAGTGATGTTCAGTGAGGGATAAATATTGGCCAGGACAGCGGGGAGAACTCCCCTGCTCTTCTTCGAATTAGTGTCATTGGATCTTTTACGTCCACCTGAGAGGGCAGACGGGGTCGTTGGTCGCCCCCACCCCCATTTAATAATTTAAACTTAAAAAATTTTTTTTAAACTTCTGCCCTTTTTCGTAAGGTGTTCCAGCCCAAGATCCTACCTCCTGGGGATCCCCAAGTGAACCTCACAACTGATGGTGGTCAGGCTGGTATCAGTTGCACCAAAGCTACGCCGGTATAGGGATTCCCCCCTGGCCCAAACCCCCTTCTCCCACCTCTGTTTGGGTCGAATGAAAGTTGCGCCCCAAGAGGCCTCCAGAAAGTTCAACCTAAAGGTGTATCCGGGTGCCAGCCTAGTTTCCAGCCCTTGCAGTGGGAGTGACTGCGTTTTTAAAAAAATGTATTCTTTCACAAGATGTGGGCGTTGCTGGCAAGGCCAGCATTTATTGCCCATCCCTAATTGCCCTTGAGAAGGTGGTGGTGAGCCGCCTTCTTGAACCGCTGCAGTCCATGTGGTAAAGGTACTCCCACAGTGCTGTTAGGTAAGGAGTTCCAGGATTTTGACCCAGTGACGATGAAGGAACGGCGATATATTTGCAAGTCAGGATGGTGTGTGACTTGGAGGGGAACTTGGAACTGGTGGTGTTTCCATGCGGGCTGCGACATGACTCATCACCCCACTAGAAAATTTGCTTTACACTTGATGCATTTTCCAGTATTTTGAGTCGACAGTGAACATGGACCTTGCATTTTTGTAACCTAATAAGCAAGAAAGAAAGAAACTTGAGCTCATCCGAAACTCTGCTGCCCGTATCCTAACTTGCACCAAGTCCCGTTCACCCATCACCTCAGTGCGCGCTGAACTATATAGGCTCCCAGTCCGGCAATGCCTCGATTAAAAAATTTCATTGTGTTGATATTCCCTCCATGGCCTCACCCCTCCCTATCTCTGTCATCTCCTCCAGCCCGACAATCCTCCGAAATCTCTGCACTCCTCCAATTCTGGCCTCTTTGGCATCCCCATCATTCCTCTGCTTCTCCATTGGCGGCCGTGCCTTCAGCTGCCTAGGCCCTTAGCTCTTGAATTCCCTCCCTAAACCTCTCTCTTCCTTTAAGACGCTCCTTAAAACCTACCTCTGACCCTGTCCTAATATCTCATGTGGTACGGTGTTAAATTTTGTTTGATTACGCTCCTGTGAAGTTTTACTGCATTAAAGATGCTATATAAATGCAAGTTGTTGTTGACCTCCTGCTTCTAACTGCCCAACCCAGTCTTTTATCTTCATCTCCAATATTTTTATAACTAAAAAACAAAAATGTTCAAAGAAAATGACTTTCTTTTTAATGCCCCTGTGATTTTTCTCCCGGGTTGCTCGCAGCAGTGTCCAGGAGATTAATCTTTAATTCTTGGAGACTCCAGGACAATCCTGGAGGGTTGGCAACCAGTGAAGGCTTCATGTGGGGCCATTCAGATCGGGTGGGGCAAGACATGGAAGGATTTGAAAATTGGGAGGCTGAATTTGATTTGCTGGGGGGACAAGAAGCCAGTGAAGCTTAGTTTACTGGTATATTTCGGATCCAACAGAACAAATGACAATGCTAAACTTCTGGTGGCCTAAAGCAGCCCCTGAACGCGCAGAAACAATGTCCTTGGACACCAACAAAATGTTCCTGAGGTTGGAAGGTCCAGTGAAATGATCCTCATCCGTGCACCACAGGCGCCCTCCTGTGGTTGAATTAATGTGGTCATGATGCGGAGATGCCGGTGTTGGACTGGGGTGGACAAAATTGAGAGGTCGCACAACACCAGGTTATAGTCCAACAGATTTATTTGAAATCACAAGCTTGTGGTGAGCAGAAGCAGCAGTGTGGTGGTCTCTGTGACCAGGAAGAGGAGAAGGAGAAGGAGACCAGACAGCAGACCACCACCAACACAACCACAACAACTGAGGTGCCTGGAGAGAGAGGACAGGAGAGGAGAGGGAGAAGAAAGGAAGGCCAAGGCCATTAACAACAGAGGAGAGGCCTTTCCACACTGCCTCCTCAATTGGCCTCCATTTTAGGAGAGGGAGAGAGGGGAGAAAACAACAAAACATCCATCATCTGTTTGGAAGGAGGAAGGAAGGAAAGAACAACAGCTACAGGTGGGTGTGATTCTGGGGCACTCTCCCAGAGACTTTGTTTTGTAGGTGGGGGGAGGAAAGAAGAAAAGAAGAGGGCCGGAACATCTAAGGGGTGTGTGTGTGAGTGTGTGTGGCTTCTGTAAAAGCTAGGCCGCACACACCATATTAAACACCCCTTTCCCATTGCCTGACCTGGGACAGCTGGAGCTGCCTAGGTGAAGTTCCCCAATTAATTTAATCCAATTGGGCATCGTTAAGACCTGGTGCAGGACTGAGCCTGGGCATCGCCAGCTATCCCAGGTGAAGACATCTTCTCCTCTTCTCCCCCCACCAGAAGACCACCACCACCAAAGACTTGCATTACATCGGAGAGTGCACCCCCCCTGCCAACACCCACCCACCCACCATCCTGAGTGGCGACCCTGCCCTTGCGGCTTCCCTCCTTCCTACCCCCTCTCTCTCTCTCTCTTTGTCTCTGTCTCTTTCTGCCTCTCTCTCTAAGAGGCACCTCAATTAACTTTTTATTAAATACCCATTGAGCAGAGGGGAGAAGGCCCCTCTCCCAATTCAATCAACTAAAGGGAGAGGTGTGCCTTCAATTTAAGAGCTCCCTCTGCTCAGGGGAAAACAAAAAAAAAACAAAAAAAAAACCGAGGCCATTAACACCTTCAGGCCTGTGACTTGGGGTGAGTGTAGCCCTTAAAGAACCCTCCATTATGGCGAGTACATCTTCGTCGGTGGCGGGGGCAGCGAGGACGTACGCGAGCGTGGCAGCCGCGGCCACGGCCGCAGCCACGAGTCCTCCTGTTACCCCGTCACCTTTTACCCTCCTTACGAGGAAGAATGGGGTCAAGAGCTACACTCACCCCAACATGACTATAGAGGCGTGCGTTAAAGCCATGGCTGGGGTTGTCGGCCCTTCAGCCATCGTCGCCGCCTCTAAAATGTACGGCAAGGCTGTGTTCTTCCTGGGGTCGGAGCGGGCGGTGTCCCTGGCCATCGAGAAGGGGCTCACCGTGGGCGGGACCTTCCTGCCGGTGGACCCCCTTGAGGCCACCGCGCAAAGGATTGTGGTGTCCAACGTCCCGCCCTTTGTTCCGGGTGAGCTCCTCCTCCCCCACCTACGTCAACTGGGGGAGGTGAGGTCGGGGATCACACCCATCCCGCTCGGCTTCCGGGAAGCCAGCCTTCGGCACGTCTTCTCCTTCCGGCGCCAGCTTTTCGTCCGGCTGGCGCGGGAGGAGGACGCGGACGGCGCGTTCACGGTGCTCCACGGGGGGACCGCCCACCGCGTCTTCTGGACCTCGGACGGCGCGCGGTGCTACGCCTGTAAGGAGGTGGGGCACGTCCGCAAAAACTGCCCCGCCTCCAAGGCCGCCACGACACCTGGCGCGGCCGGGGTTGGCGCCGCCGCCCCCCCTCCCCCTGATACTGTCCGCGCGTCAACGGCGACGGATGCGCGGTCGAAATCGGAGGCCAACTCCACCACGGCCTCCGGCGGGGAGGAGGGAGAGCGTCCGGGGGGAAGGAAGGCGCGTAGGAAAAATAAACACATAAGGGCGGATCCCCTCGCGGAGGAAACATCTGAATTGGCCGAACTCACGCCCGAGTATATCGCGGAGTTGGTCGGGACGCATGAGACTGGGGGGGTCCTCGTGCCCGGGCCCGTGACCGCAACCGCCGAGGCGGCTAAATCAAGACCTGCGGCCGGGCTCGGGCCCGAGGGGCCCAAGAAACCCGGTCGTCGGAAGGGGGCAGAGAGGGAGGCCCCAGCAGACATGGAGGCCTCCCCCTCTCCGGGCCCCAACTTGTTAAAAAGAAAGCTCCGCCCCCAGCAGGAGGACTGCGAGGAGGAAGGTCCCTCCGCAAAAGGGGGGCAGTCGCCCGCCGCGGGTGCTGCGCCCCACCCCACCACCGTCATCGTCGCGCGCGATCGGCAGGGGTCGTCTGTCCCTCGGGAGGGTGAGACAGACGAGTCTGTCCGACCTGTGCCTCCCGGGGATGGGGAAGAGACCCTGCCCGTGGGGGGGGGGCGCGGAACAACCCGCGGAGGGAAATGTAGTACCGGAACCGTTGCTCCTCGCCGGGTCGGGCGTCCTGGGGACTGGGGCGGGCGAGGCCAAAGAGGCTGAAGCCGAGCCCGCCTTTTATAACCCAGACATCTCCCAGGGACTGCTCGACCTGGTGGAGGAGTGTAGCAATCCCCAGCCTGCTGGGTCGGAGGTTGGTGGCGGGGAGACGGAAAGCCCCCTGACTCCGTCTCTGTTGTTGGCGCCGGACGTGCTGGAGGAATTTGGGATTATTTTCTCCCCGGTTTCTCCGGTCGCCCCGGCGCCTGAGGCGGGGGGGGGCCCCGAACCGCCGCCGCCGCCTCCCGGCCCGGCGCCCCTGAAGGAGCCCAGGGTGGACTCCTCTGCCACCGATCCTGGGGGTGGGATCGTGACGGAGGCGGGGCCGGCCGGTGCGGCCGAGCCGTTCGCTGCACCCCGTGCGACGGACGGGTCGGCCGTCGGTGACGACCTCCCGGAGGAGGACGGGGACTCGGTGTTGGGCAACGAGGACGATTTGGAGTCCATCGGCAGCGAGGTGATGGACGCCCTCGTGCCCTTCACTGACTCTCCCCTCATCCCCGTAGGGGAACTCCGGGATTTTATGGCCGTGAGCCAGGGTCGTCACAAGAAGATCCGGCTGGCCCTCGACAAGTGGTCGGAGCTGACGCTGCTCGTCGTGTCCGTCCGCGCCGCCGTTAAAATCATGGGCGCGGACAAGGACGTTGACCGGCTCGAGCTGCGTCGGCTCAAGACGTTCCACACTGGGCTGCTGAGGGAGTGGCGGTCGTCAGTGACCGCCCTCCCTCCCCTCCGTTAGGTAGAGGTTGCACTATGCTTCTGAGATGAAGATAACCATAGCCAGCCTCAACATCAACGGCAGCAGGGAGGCGCGCCGTAGATTCAATAACTTCTCGGTCCTTCGGGACGGGAAATATGCGGTGTGCTTCCTGCAAGAAACCCACACCGTTCCGGGAGACGAGGCCACGTGGCTCCTGGAGTGGCAAGGAGGGGTCAGCATGAGTCACCTCTCTAACAATTCCTGCGGGGTGGCTGTCTTGCTGGCCCCGCATTTTCAGCCGGAGATCTTGAGGGTCAAGGAGCACGTGCCGGGCCGCTTGCTCCAGGTCACTGTTCGCCTGGGAGGCGTGCCGCTCCATTTAGTGAACGTGTACGCCCCCCGGACCGGTGCGCAGCAAGTGCGCTTCTTCGGAGAAGTGTCCGCTCTTCTGGGCTCCATCGACGTGGGCGAGTGCGTCATCCTCGGGGGGGATTTCAATTGTACCCTCGAGGCGCGGGACCGGTCGGGTCCCCCGCGAAGCCCGGCGGCGATGGAGAAGTTGCGGGACCTGGTCGGGTCCTTCGACTTGGTGGACGTCTGGCGAAATCTCCATCCCGACTCCAGCGCCTTCACGAGCGTGAGGTCTGGAGGAGGAAGGTCCAGAATCGACCGCCTTTACATTTCCCGGGCGTACGTCTCCTGCGTTCCGGCGGCTTCCATGCGGCCGGTGCCGTGCACGGACCACCACCTGGTGTGGGCGGAGCTCGCTCCGCTGCGCGCGCGGGGGGGGTCCGCGTACTGGCATTTTAACAACCTGCTGCTGGAGGACGCGCGGTTCCGGGATTCGTTTCGCCGGTTCTGGGCCGACTGGAGAAGGAAGCGGGGAGGCTTCCCCTCCTTGAGGCTATGGTGGGACGTGGGCAAGGCTCACGTCCGCGTCTTCTGTCAGGAGTACGCGAAGGGGTCGACCAAGAGGCGGGAGGCCCGGGTCGGGCGATTGGAGAAAGAAGTGCTCGACCTGGAGTCCCGTCTCGGTCAAGTCGTCGAGGACCCGGCCCTGCGGAAGGTGTACGAAGAGAAGAAGGGCGCGCTGAAGGACCTGCAGCTGGTCGGGTCCCGAGGCGCGTACGTGAGGTCGCGGATCCAGTTCCTGCGGGACCTGGACCGCGGCTCCCCCTTCTTCTACTCGCTGGAAAAAAGACGGGGGGTCCGTAAGCAGCTCTTGGGGCTGCTGGCCGACGACGGATCTCTGGTCTCGGATCCGGAGGGCATCAGCGCGGAGGCCCGGGCCTATTATGGGGCTCTGTTCTCTTCGGATCCGTCCAGCGAGGATGCGCGCAGAGTTTTGTGGGAGGACCTGCCGAAGGTCGGCCCGGAGGGCGCCGAGAATTTAGAAGCTCCGCTAAGCCTGGCGGAGCTGACCGGCGCCCTGCGCCAGCTCTCGAGGGGCAAGTCCCCGGGGCTGGACGGGCTGACCGTGGAGTTCCACAGGGCGTTCTGGGACGTCTTGGGGGACGACTACGCGCGGGTCCTGGGGGAAAGTCTGGCGACCGGGGAGATGCCCCTCTCTTGGCGCAGGGCGGTCATCGTCCTGCTGCCCAAGAAGGGCGATCTCCGCCTACTTAAGAACTGGCGCCCGGTCTCCCTCCTCAGCACGGACTACAAAATTTTCGCCAGGGCTATGTCTGCTCGCCTTGGCACCGTGCTGGCCCGCATGATCCACCCCGACCAGTCCTACACGGTCCCGGGCCGGAGCATCCACGATAACATCCATCTGGTCCGGGACCTGGTCCACCATTCCCAGAGGGCTGGTCTGTCGGTCGCCTTCCTTTCCCTGGATCAGGAGAAGGCGTTCGACAGGGTGGATCACGAGTATCTTTTCGGGACTCTGCGCGCTTTCGGGTTCGGGACGCATTTCGTCGCCCGGATCCGACTTCTGTACGCCGCCGCGGAGTGTCTGATTAAAGTTAACGGGTCTTTGACGGCGCCCCTTCGCTTCGGGAGGGGGGTGCGTCAGGGATGCCCCATGTCCGGTCAGTTATACGCCGTTTGCGTGGAGCCTTTCCTGCGCCTCTTGCGGAAGAGGTTGACGGGACTGGCTCTGCAAGGGCCGGGCGTGGAGGTGGTCCTCTCGGCTTACGCCGATGACGTGCTCCTCGCGGTCACGGATCCCGTCGACTTGCGGAGGATGCGAGAATGCCAGCAGATTTACTCGGACGCATCCTCCGCCAAGATCAACTGGGAGAAATGTTCTGGACTCCTGGTGGGCCCATGGCGGGTGGACTCCCTGCCGGAGGAGTTCGGGCCTTTCGCCTGGAGCACCACGCACCTCCTCTACCTGGGAGTCTACCTCAGCCCGGCCGAGGACGCCTGGCCGGCGAACTGGCAAGAGCTGGAGGCCAAAGTCACCGCTCGCCTAGGGCGCTGGACAGGATTGCTCCGAGTGTTGTCCTACAGGGGTCGAGCGCTGGTCATAAACCAGCTGGTGGCCGCCATGTTGTGGTACCGGTTGGTCACTTTGATCCCTCCCCCTGCGTTTGTCGCCAAGATGCAGAGGAAGCTCGTCGACTTCTTCTGGGACAAAAGGAAGCACTGGGTCTCTGCCGCGGTTTTGAGTCTCCCGCTTAGGGAGGGCGGTCAGGCGCTGGTGTGCCTTCGCACCCAGGCGGCGACTTTCCGTCTTCAGACGCTGCAGAGATACCTGTACGTGGAGAATCCTCCTAGGTGGCGTGCGCTGGCGACGTATTTCTTCCGCCAGCTGCACGGCCTCAATTACGACACGCAGCTCCTGTTTGTGAGAGTGGGTGGCACGCGTGCCAGCCTGCGGGAGCTGCCTGTCTTCTACCAGGAACTGCTATGGGTTTGGAACAGCGTCGCCTCCGAGCGCAGTTCTCCCCCGTCAGGAGCGGCGGCCGTCCTTCGGGAGCCGCTGTTCAGGAATCCGCACCTCCACGACCGCGGGTTCGGCTGGCTGGCGGAGGGCAGGGCTGTGCCCGGTAAGGTGACCAGAGTCGGGGACCTGCTCGATGGCGGAGGAGCGGGCTGGATGGCGCCGGAGGAGTTGGCGAGGCGCATGTCTTGGGTCAACGTCCGGCTCGCGGTCAAAGCCATCGAGTCGCTAAAAGTGGCACTGGGCCCCGTCTCCACTAGGTGCGTCGAGGAGGCTCAAGCACGTGGGGCGATCCCGTCCGAACTGACCCCCGTTCGGACGGAATTCCTTATCGGCGCCCGGCCCCGAATCCTCCCTCGGGAGCCGCCGCCTCACCACTTGAGCCTTCTCGGAGAAATGCCCTCCGTGCCCTTTCAATCCGCACGGAGGCGTTTCCTGTACGGGCTGCTCCTGCACACTCTCCACTTTGCCATCTTCGTCTGCCGTCCGGACACGCCTTGGCGTAACATCCTGCCGTCCGGCGGAGGCGAAGGTCCCCATTGGAAGGCTCTCTACGCGGGAGTCTTCCCTTGTTCTATTGGGGACTTGGCCTGGAGGGTGTTGCACGGAGCAGTCCCGTGCAATAGGATTTTAAGTAGGTTTACGGACTCCCAGGCTGCTTGCCATTTCTGCGGCCTGGAGGAGTCCGTTTATCACATTTATGTTGAATGTGAGAGGTTGCAGCCCCTCTTTCATTATTTGAAGGGGCTGCTCCTCAATTTCTGGTTGCACTTCAGCCCCACGCTCCTGATCTACGGTCACCCGGTGCGGAGGGGAGCGGGTAGGTCGGAGGACCTCCTCGTAGGACTGCTCCTGGGCCTGGCCAAGAAAGCCATTAATTGGTCCAGGCAGCGGGCGGTCGAGGGGGTCGTTCGGCCCGATTGCCTGCCTCTCTTCCGCGGCCATGTTCGCGCCCGGGTGGCCCTGGAGATGGAGCACGCGGTGTCCGCCGGCACGCTTGAGTTTTTCCGCGACCGGTGGGCGCCGCGGGGGCTGGAGTGCATCGTCACCCCGGACTTCGAAATTTTGATTTGATTATTAAGTTTCATTTAAAATTTTAATTGATTTACAGTAAATTTTGATTTGACAAACCAAAAAGAGCAACACCAGGTTATAGTCCAACAGTTTTATTTGAAATCACAAGCTTTCGGAGCTATCGATTGCCCCTTCCTCAGGTGAAGTAAATAGATACAGAAACCCAGATTCTGTATCTATTTACTTCACCTGAGGAAGGGGCAATCGATAGCTCCGAAAGCTTGTGATTTCAAATAAAACTGTTGGAATATAACCTGGTGTTGTGCGACCTCTGAATTAATGTGAACAGGCACTGCTTTCAGTTCAAATGATCCCGCTGATCGAGGTAGATTTTGATAAATCAGTACATTATGGCCGTGAAATTGGGACCTTTAGCGCCGGCTGTTAAGGCTGGTTTCGCAGAAAAAATGGCGGCCGCCTCGCTTCTGCCCACTTCCGGCATGGAACGCGGCAGCTGCCATTTTGGGCAGGTCTGCAGCGCTGCTGTTGCCTACGTTCGTCGCACATATTTAAATGATGCAGATCGTGACATCAATCGGCGTGCAACACCTTAATTTGATGCACGATCTGTGATTTTCGAAGTTGTCGCTCTCGATACCACCCTCTCCAAACTATGCACGGAACGCTGCCAACGCTTCTTAAAGGGACACACAACTTTCAAGTAAGTTTATATTTTTGCTTTAGGACTTTTTTTTACATGTTATTGGAGTAGTGGTTTGGTCCAATTCATTAAAAAAGTTGTTAAAGTGTGCAGGGACTGCTGCTGGATGTTTGCAAGGCTTTGGCTGTTAAAGGAATGCCTCTGAGAAGACCATTTGCTCCCAGTCCTGGGGGCTCCAGTTGCAGTCCCCCTTGGGTTGCAGCATAGAGCAGAGGCAGCAAAGAAGACAAGCTGCTTGTAGAGGGAAGAGGAAGCAGAAGAGGTAAAAGCAGAAGTGGAAAATGCAGAAGGAAGGAGGCAACCCAGGCAGCCCCTTTCTGGCTGGGATCGAATCATCTGCCTGTAGTACCAGTGAATACAACCCCAACTCCCCTTTCAACATTTGTCCCACACCTTCCCTTCCCTCTGTTACTGACCAAACAGCATCCTCTTGGCCACAATGTTTAAATAAAAGCCACCACAAAGCAAACTTTTCAATCCAACTTAATCCATATATGCATCCAATATTAGATCAAAAAAATCAACTAATCACCCTTGTGCATTCCCTTAGTGACTGGTTTATGTGTGCCTTTGCCTATCCTACTGATGTAACACAGTGCTACCCCCCAGTGGCTGCAGTATGGCTGGTTGAAGGCTGCTGATTTTCAGCGAGGGAGACAGCAGACCGGATGACCTCGAGGAGCTGGGAGTGTTAAGTCAAGTGACGGTGTTTCTTCTTCTTCACTCTCCTCTCCCTCTTCTTGGTCAACCACTGGCTGGGCAGGCTGCATGTCTTGGGTATCTGATATGAGGAAAGCACAAAGGTAGGGTTGTGGTGAGGGGAGTAAAGCAAGAGGTGCATGCTTACACCATGTGCAGCTTGTAAATCAGACCAGATTGTGGGATAAGGTGGAAGTGAGAAGAATAACGTACGAGGATACCGGCATCTCCTTTTCTTTCAGCCCTGCCGCTGGCCAAGGGCTCAACCATGTCCCTGCCAAGAATTGCTAGCACTATCTCCTCCAAGGGGGTGAGGTGAAGCTAGGAATGTGAGGTGTGCCTTGTGTTTGGTAGAGAGTGTTGGCAGGTGAGTGATGCGGGGGGTGGGGGGGGGAGGTGGTGCAGTCCTGCATTGAACAGTGTGTGAGGCTCGTGGTGCAGTTCCTAAGAAGGCAGTTGGTAGGAGACGGCTTTTGAAGATGCATTCACTGACCTTGACCACTCGTCTGAGGTCATGAAACTTCTTTGGGCACTGGAGCTAGGTCCTGGGGGCGACACTGCTGGCCGCGGTGATCTGGTCCCACATCCTTCTTTCTGGAGGGCCTCCTGGCCCCCTGTGGGTAGAGGACCTCTCTTCCAGTGTTTACCCCCTGCACAAAGCTCGAGTGCTGCGTTCGAGACCCTGGGTGCCATTTCCCTGGCCTGTTGAGCCATTTGTGTTAGTGCTGAAGTACTTTTAGCATTTTTTATGTGGAGAAGACTGCTCAGCTTTCAGAGCTGCAGACTGCCTAGTGCTGAAGGATTTTAAATTTTTTTTATATGCTGAGGGTAGTCCAGCTTTAAGAGCTGCAGACTGCCTTGAAAAGGAGCAGGCTAGCTTTAAGTAATGCTAGCCTGGCTCCAGCAACGTGAACTTCGGCCCCCTGCTGAGCGCACAGCCTGTCAGCAGTGCATTCCGCGTTTGGCTGTGCGCTCCTAGCATGTTAATTAACAGGTAGCACCAAATTGATGTGCTACCTACGCTTTCTCAACGGGCGTGGGCATATTTCACATCGCGGTGCCCATACCCCTTTTTTTGC